>JAHBCN010003117.1:0-79497 GCA_019359885.1 Listronotus oregonensis
ATATATATATATATATATATATATATATAATATATATATATATATATATATATATATATATATATATATATATATATATATATATATATATATATATATATAAAGAAAATTATAATTATTCTATAATCGGTAAATATTTTATTTTTCTTCAATATTACAACGTTTATTTAAAATAGCAATAACGGGTTATCAGTTAAGCCTAGCCATTATCTCAAAACCAAAACAATAAATTAAAAATCTCGTAATATCGCCGATGACGTTCATATTAAAGATTTAGTTGCGCAAATATTCTTATCGGAGAACTGTTTACATGATTCAATGCAGGTGCCTTTTTGTCTGTTACAATAATTGAAAGAGATAAAATTTAAAGAAAACTATTGTTGTGACCCAAAAGAATATTTACATACGTACATATTTAAAAACTGTTCTATACAAGTAGTATTAACCTTATTGATAATTAGGAAAATATACCGGGTGATCCAAGAGGGCAGCTCATACTGATTTTTTTCTGTATTTTTTAACATAGAAAAATGAAACTTTGGGATATCATAGAATGTCAAATGTGACCTTTTTGACAAGTCACGTGACTTCCGGTATTACAGAAAACAGCCTTAACTTCTGATTTTCAAATAAGACCCTGTATATTTTTACATTTTTGTTCCCTCGAAACATTCTGCGTCCAACGGTAACTCATATTTTAAATTTTGACAGCTTTGAAAAAAAAATCTTTTCGATCTAGGTCTTGTCAGTACATTAAATGTTAAATTTTTAATTATTTTTTAAAACTCGGAACTGATCTTTGTAAGCGAAGCCAGGGCCGTACCCAGGTATGGCCGCGATTGGCGGGGCCTAACATTTGCGCCTCCCCCCACACACCGGGGGAGTATGGAATACCCCCCAACGAAAACGGAGATTTTGGAGGTTATTTCCAGAAAATTTTACAAAATTAAAGGTTAAAGTTGTAAGTTTAAAGTTTTTTGAACCGAGAATTTCGTTTTTTTAATAACAATTTTGGTAAAATTTGCGTCAAATTCTATAATTTTTTTTATATGAAAATATTAGCCTACTATTTGAAAGAGACATAATTTACATAAAACAACTGTTTGTATCTGACTGAAAGAAGTAGAATTTAAATTAACTATACATCCATATTTGCAGATGTTTAATCTTAGAATAAAATTTCTTAACAATAAAATCGTAGTTACAAAAATACTGTGCATAGCAGGCCTACTAAAACGTAACATTTATACTTTAATAAATAATATGCAACAAAAAAAAAAAGAACTAGTGCTGCCCCAATTTATAAAATACCAATTTATCCGCAGCTTAAATATTAAAAAAAATCAAAGAGTTACATTCTCGCTATAGGTATCAGGATAAATTGATATTTTATTAATAATTCATACATTTTTTCAGTCTTAATATATTAAGAATAAGTTAATTAAGTATTTAAGATGAAAATTTGATATAAAATTGTTCTGTTGTAGTTTATTTGTTTGTTTAATTTTGTCAATAAAAAAAATAATAATATGACTACGTAATGACAACTGATGGAAAAAATAAATATATATATATATATATATATATATATATATATATATATATATATATATATATATATATAATTTTTTCATTTCATAGCCGATTTTGCGCCCCCCAGGTAGCTGCGCTCATCTCGCCACCGCCTAAATACGGCTCTGGGCTAAGCTTTCTAATGACAAAGTAAATCCATATTGTCCTATTGAAAACAATGGATTATTTTCATGTTGAAATTTCAAAACCCGATTAAATTAAGCGTAAAGCATTTATAGGATGTTATTTATTTTTGTTAAATTATTTGGCATCGAAATATGAATTTTTGGCCCACTATGGACACCTAGATCACAAAAAAAATCAAAGCTGTCAATATTTGACATTGACAAAAATGTAAAAATATACAAAGTGTCTCACTTGGCCGTTTCCATTGAAACCGGAAGTCAACGGAGGTCACATACTTGTCAAAAAACGTCAAATTTGATATTATATTATATTACCAAGTTTTTTCAATCTTAAAAGATGCAGGAAAAAAGGAGTAGTCACCCTCCTGCATCACCTGGTATGTATTTTGTTCAAAAAATTATAAATATAGTTTTATTAACTACACTTAAATTTTTTGAACATCTTTTTGCTTATATTCATAGATTTCAAATAAAAAACAAATATAAATACGTACTTATTATACTATACGTGCATTATTTGTTTGGTTTTCTAATTAATTTAAGAGAAGGCTACCTTTTACATCTTGTATAAGAAAATAATGTAAACAACCATATTCCTCTATCTCTTTACGATCCTTGTACAAATTAAATGTTACCCTAAAGGCTTGGCTGAGGACTTATGAACTAAAGTATGTTTACATCCTGTAAAATAGTTACTGATATATATTCTTCTTTGTTTGTTGTTGCGTTAACATATAATTAAATCACGTTAAAGATATGTCGCTTCAAGGCTGGATTCCACATCAAATTCACAATCATCTGTCTACAAATTCACATCAACTAACGCATACCTTTTATGCACTTAAAATAATTGTTTTAATTGAAAATAGCTTTGCGCATAATCAAATAATAATAAAAATGTTCTAAATGAAATTCACCCTATTCTTCTTTTTTTTAAACTATGTTGTTTTTGTTTCGGCCAGTCTTTTGACATAACTATTTTTGTGCACTTTTTATAAAAAAACATATTTCGCATAAGTACAAAAACCTTTTAACTATTACCTGATATTATAGAGACTATAAATATACTATTTAGATTAACTTTTAACTATTATTTGGTATTATTAAGACTATAAATATACTATTGAAATATTTGCGATTTACTGGAGCTTAATTAAGGACTCAAATGATAAATTTTCTTTAGTGAATTTCTAAATTCTATTGCTATGGTTATAGGAAACGTTACTTTTTGGGTTTATAGTAACTTTTGGTTCAGATCGTTGAAGGTTCTTTATTATCCTAAATACCCCCGACGATAGTGATAAAATTGTTTATATTTTATGTTGGCTTCTTCCTTTTGTCAGTGTCGTACAGAATTCCTACTTAATGTAGATTTTAATAAGCATATCAATTTTTAAGTGATTGTTTAAAATAAAAATATAAGGTTTTCATTAAACGATAATTTCTGCTAAATTGTTAGTACGAGTAGATTTCAAACTTGACATTTTTGTGTTAATACAAAATCAGTAACATAGCCAGAATAGCTCACCACCATTATTTACCCGCTACAGATTAAATATCAATATAAGTCACTTAACTTCTTGTAACAGATTCTTAAATCTTTTTAAAACGAAATGTTGTATTAGTATTAACCTTTGCTGGGGGCGTAAAATAACATTTTATAGGACCAAACAGCTGACACTGCGAAATATTTACTATTTTTTTACACTACCTTCAAATTATTAAATAAAAATATTATTTATTTTTACTTTTAGTTAAAAAACAGGTGGATTTAGATTTTTACTATTTTTTGAGTCTCACTGTTTTCGACAAAATTATTACTTTAAATACCATAGCACTAAATCTATATCCAATAAAATTAATAAAGTATTAATGATATACAGGGTGATACACATGAAGAAATGTCGACACTTTACGTACGTAGTCAGGGTCCAAAAATAAACATAAAAGGCTACACAAAGATGGGTCCGCAAGGCCTTCGTTTTCGAAATACAGGGTGTTAAAATTTTAATTTAATTTTTCTATTTTTTTAATAAAATCTATGATAATGTAAATATTGGAGTAAAAATTGGTATCCAGGGGTTTTTTAGTATGACGGATTCGAATCTAATCTTATTACGGCTCTTACTTGTAGGGGGCGCCACCTACACGTCCTTTTATTATTTTGAACAATCACACCTTTTTGGTACGACCCTGTATTACATTTTTGAGTAAATTAAGTAATTTTTTTGTCATTTTTACGTCAAAAAAGTATACTTGTTAAAAGTTGATATGAGCAAAAATTACGACGCATCTGATTTTATTATAGCAAAATTAAAAAAACAATAAACAAAATGTATAATTAAACAATATGTATTTTAATTTTCCATAAAATTATTGTCCTTATAATTTTTAAAAATTCTACCATTTACTTCTAATCACAGATCAGCTCTGTGGTGAACACCCTATATCTCGGAAACGAAGGCTTTGCGGACCCATTTTTGTATAGACTTTTATGTTTACTTTTGGACCCCGAGTACGTACCTGAAGTATTGACATTTCCTCATGAATCACCCTGTATATACTCCTATCCAAAAAAGACACAAAACCCACGATACGTTAGTAATTAGACAATATCATTGCGCATTCATTTGAACAATAGGCATGACTACAACCCAATTTATATCTCGTCAAAATTATAACTTAACAGCTTAAAAAAAAAAAATTGTACATATCTTGGTAATTGTGCATTAGTAGGGTTCCACCTATTTTTGGCCATAAAAAATAAAGATATTGACAAGTTTTTATTTTTTATTTTTTTCTAATTTACGTCGGATTTACGATCCAAAAAAAATTTTCAGTATTAATTTTTAGTATAAAAATTAAAAAATTGTTATTTTTCAAGTTTTTAGGCAATAAAATGCATCCACTTAAGTTTGGCAGATTTTAGGGATTTGTTTTATATTCCACGTGTAAAAAAATAATTTTAAAAAAAAATTGATTTTTTCATTTTTTTTGCAAAAAAATTTTTTTTCTTAAATAATTGACATTTTTAGTTTTTTTAATTATTCTATTTTTGATAAGCTTTAAGAATAAAAATATTTGACAACTCAAAAAAAAATAATCATGTTGATTTTACATCCCAAAAAAGAGGAGCCGTGATTCTACACAACTACCTATATCTTTTTCCTGCTAAAAGTTATGTGTATCAATAAATTAAATTATTTCCATATCACCCTGTATAGGTACTTCAATAGTTACTAAATACATTTCAGAATCAGCCTTCCTTTTTATTATTTATGGCAACTTTTAATAAATTCACTAAGAAGTATTTGACATTGGATTCTAGCGTATACATTGTGTTGCCAGCTAAATTTTCGTCGAAAATTACGAGCGGCTTGGAAGATATTAGCAATATTCCAGACTTTTTACATGTATATACATTACTCAGATATTAGAATTTTAAGCCCCGTATGCTATTAAAGTAGTAAACTATACCTAGAAATCAAATTATGTGGAAAACCATCGCAAAAAGCTATAATTTATTAATTAATTATTACTTATTATTATTATAAAAAAATATCTTTATTATATTTCATGCATATAATAGACTAATAAATTAATTTATCTAAAGAGGTTTTTCTGACAACTAAGAATACCCTCAGGCACCGACAAAGTATGCAAAAACATTTTTCTAGACAAGTGAGTGGCTGCACCTTTATAATTTGCATTATCTGGTAAATTATTTACCTTTTACGTAAAAACTCCATTTTTTAATATAAAAGCAAATCACTTAAAAAATTCTAGGAACAACTAACAACCTACAATTTTTTTAATACATCAATAAATAAGGTATGGTGTCGTATTTAAAAGACCGGATCGCATTAAAAGCTTCTAACGGACAAGAAAATACGTTATATAAATAAAAACCATTGCCTACGTGGACAACATAGGGGTACAAATTTATTTACATGAAGTTTAATGTTACTTTATGTTTTAAAAATAATACATTTCTGAAGGTTTAATTAAGCCCGCTCTTTGTCTGTGGGATAAACTTTACGAAAAAAAAAAACATTTTAAAAAATATATGACATCACTTAAGAGTTGTCTAAAATGTTATTACTTTCTCAACGGAGTGACGAAAGTATCGTTAAAAGAAAAGATTCGTCCAAGTAACAATCCATAAAAAATAAAAAAATTTGCCAACACAGCACATTTTTAAATATTTAATACGTACTGGTTGTCAACAAATAATGTAGTTCGGGATTTTGCGTTTAAAAATGGAAAAAATAATTATGGCACACTAATAAAGTAATATTTTCGGCCAAGTGATGATCGCGTTGTTAAATTTAGCAATGGATTTAGCAATTGTTAAAAGTTTACAACGGTTAAGAATGTTTAACAAAACGTCACTGTCAGTGTTATTCAATGATTTTAGTAGGCAACCTGTCAAAATCTGACATTTTGTTAAACATTCTAAACCGTTGTTAACTTTTAACAATTGCTAAGTCCATTGCTAAATTTAACAACGCGATCATCACTCGGCCGTTAATGTTTTCTTTAAAAGTAAGCACCAAGACAGAAATAATTTAAGTGACCAATATTGCAGAACTTCCCCAAAAATCAATTTTAGAACAGGTTTTTTAATGACATCAATGGTTATTACATTTTATTGCACCTAAATCAGTCTGTGACGTTTTAACTAATAAAACATTATTAGGTGTGAATTTTATACATGATGTGATTACCATAAAGATGATTTTTAATTGTCACTTTGATTTTTTTTTAATTTTTGCCTTAGGTTTAAAACAAGAAGGGATAATATAAACGCAGCAAAAAAACGAGGTACAAATCAGAGCGATAAGGTGAACAAACCGAATATCGGTAAAAATACTGTTAAGCAAGCATGCGTCGACGATGTATTTGGCTACGTCAAAATGTATTTTTTCTACCAGCGTGGGGAAAACTATACTTTTCCGCACTAATCTGCGTGCGGAAAATAGCACTTTTCCGCACTAGTGTAAAATCTTTTAGTTTTTGGAACATAAATTAGTATCTAATTATAAAAATAATGCATAATTTTGCTTATAATGGTTATAAATTTAAAGAAACTGATTTTTGCTGTAATTTTGCAGTCTTTTTTATAACATTTATTTTAATAACTTCATATAAATTATCAAAGAATCCCTAGCAACCAACTAACTTTTAAGGCATCTATCTAGCATTTTTCAACCAAATTGAAGAAATATTTTCAATGGATTCTGACGACGATTTACCCGCATCGATTATCGAAGCAGCAGAAATAGCAAGTATAGATCTCCTGCCCATGAAATCTCGTCACAGGTATGAAAAAGAATTTGTTATGTTTGAGAGCTGGTGTCAAAGTAAGGGTGTAAAGACTTTTAAAGAAAATATTTTTTTCTGGCCCATTTCTCTTATTTATCAAAAACATGTAAACCCAATACATTATGGGCTAAATACTCTATGCTACAATAAGTTACGAAAAAAACATAGATTTAAGCAAGTTTTTCAAAGTGACGGCCTACCTTAAAAAACAAAGGGTTGGTTTTAGACCCAAAAAGGCTAAAGTCTTTTTAAAAAAAGACATATCGAAATTCATGGATGAAGCAGCAGATGATACTTATTTAAATATAAAAGTGGCTACGATTTTTGGCTTGGTTTGGCAGGCGCTTGTCGTAGAGAGAAGTTAACAAAAATATGTCTGGACCATATTGAAGACCAAGGATATTTAGTATTGATACACATCCCATGCTTAAAAAATCACAGCTCTAGAAACTTTGTCATTTCTGGAGTTGCCGAAAATGGAAAATTTTTGAATCTATATAGAAAGTATGCTGTTTAAGATAGCCGATAACACTATCTAGAAACAACCGTCAATGCCATCTTACAAGGTACTAAACCTCTCGGTTCAAGAAACTACTTCCATAGTTGCAAAAGATTGGCTCATCAAAACCCAAGCCCCCGCCGTCAACGTTACCTACAAAAAGCAACCTGCGTACAATGAAATTTACAAAACGTAAATTGACTTTTACATAAATTTTAATAAGTGTATAAATTCCTTCGTTAATAAATAATATTTTATTCATAAATCTTTAAAATTATGTTGGTTTTTCCTCTCGCTTGTAGAAAATATATTGTTCCTAACACTTGCGGAAAGTAACTTTCGCACTTGTTAGGAAAATAACTATACTTGCACTGTTCAACAGGGATAGAGAAAATTTGTTGCTGTTCCGAATCATTCGACTTGTCCGTCTTTTATCTTTTGACTTTGACATAAGCATAATATTTAATATTTCAAGGTTCCTTTCTTAGACGTTCAATATTCAATAAACATAAATCAAAGAGTACATAAACATGAAGAAAAATGCAATGGGTTGAGTGACAAGTTACAGTACTAATACAAATTTAAAACCTAAATAGACATTAGGAGCACCAACATTAAAAGTATAAATGGAACATCCTACGAAAAGCAGCGGCATCAGTACTTTAGCAGCACTGTAACAGCAATGGCAACGAAATGTCTAGTTTAAAAATTTTCAGTTACTGTTCTCTGAGGTAAAAACCAAAAAAAAAACTATTTCTTTTGAAATAAAAACCATATTAGTCAAAAACCACCCATATTAGGAAAATATGCATTTAAAAAAAAATTGGAACTGGAATGCGGTCCAGATCCCAGAGTATAGATAGAAACAGAAAAATACTTTCAAAAATTTTTCAAACCATTTTTCTTTACTTTAACATATAGCAACAAAAATAATTAAGCATCTTAATAAACTTACGTAGTATGTGGCAAAAATGCATCAAGTAAACTGCTCTTCACAGTACAGAGTTATTCATTTTAAAGTAAACACGGCTTTATTTTTGAACTTCCCTGTACTTATTAAAAAAATGAGTATAGCCATTTCGTGTATTTTTTTCGTAGAATTCAATAATCTAACCAAAAAAAACATTTGAAACAAAAACGAAAGAATTACAGCACAAGTGACGTATTTTTTTAATGGAATACCCCGTATATTTTTATATCAATAGATAGAGATATTCACGAGGAATTCGGTGATATAGGGGTTGCTGGGTTTATTTCCTGCAGTTCTGTTGCAATTGTCTAACAACTGCATGATACTATAAAGATAGTTTCACCTGAAAAACCCTGGCTGCCACAGGTCACCGTTGCTTATTTGTCAAAGTCAAGAATTTTAAAAATACGTTAATTACTTTTTGGAGTAGTTTTCTAATAAGGTTTTCATCAGAAGAACGGCTTCAAATTATAACTATCTATTATGAATGTGGAGAAAACGCCAGGAAAACACAACGAAGATATGTTGCAAATTTCCACCGAAATATATCAGTAAAAACAATTTTAAAACTGAAGGTCTTATTCGAAGAAACAAAATCGTTACATATTAGAAAAAGGACTACAATGAGAAAAAGAAACCGACATCGAGCTATTCTAAAGTATTTAACTTGTCTTCCATGAAGTCAATTTCTGACGCAGTTAGAGACTTGAGGTATGGCCCTGCAAGAAGAAGATAACCTATGCGACGATTCAGAGAACACTGAAATATTTTAAGTATCTTTCATATCATGTTCTTCCAGTGCAGCATTTAACACGTGAAGAAAATGAACTTCGCTTTCAATTTGTTTCCCAAATTTTAATCTATGAACAAGATAACGATCCTACCCTGTTTCAAACGATTCTTTGGACGGATGAAGCTACGTTCACTACATCGGGAATGTTTAACCGACGCAATACGCACAGCTGGGCAAGACAAAATCCCAGGAAATTTCAAGAGATTAAATACCAAGGGAGGTCTTCTCTTTATGTCTGGTGTGGTGTGCTTAACAATAGAGTTGTCGGGCCAATATTCTATGAGGGATCCTTAACTGGAGAAAGATATCTCAACCTTCTTGAAAACGATATTGAAGACATTTTAGAAGAATTGCCACTCGAAACGTATTGCAAGATAGTTTGGCAACATGCGAAGTGCCGCCCCATGCTGTTCGTCTAGTTGTGCAGTATCTCAATCGCCGATGGAATCAGTGGATTGGACGTTATAGCACTATTAGATGGCCACCTAATAGTCCAGATATTACAATTTTGGACACTTTTTTATGGGATTACTTGAAGAATGTCGTTTACCACAATGGAAATACAAACACGGAAGAAATGAGAGAAAAATTTATACATGAAATTAGTCGTCTTAACCAAGAATATCAAATAATATCAGCGAGCTAAGAAAGGCTAAGGAGGGGCTATAGATCATGTTTCGAAAATAACGGGGGTCATATAGAACATTTAAATTATAAGTAACATCATAATTTTTTGTTATAAGGGTTTTATTACCACCATATTTTACCTCGTATTGTATTTTAATTTTTTCCGTGTATTGTAATTTTGCTGCTTGGTTTAGAAATATCATTTTTAGCATATAATATAATTTGAAGCCGTTCTTCTGATGAAAACTCATTATAAAACTACTCCAAAAAGTAATAAACGTATTTTTAAAATTCTTGACTTTGACAAATAAGCACCTGTGACCTGCGGCAGCCAGGTTTTTTCAGGTGAAACTATCCTTACAGTATCATAGTATCATGCATTAGTTTTTAGACAATTGCAGCGGAACCGCAGGAAATAAACCCAGCAACCCCTATGTCACCGAATTCCTCGTGAAAATCTCTATCTATTGATATAAAAATATACGGGGTAATCCATTTAAAAAATACGTCACTCGTGCTGTAACTCTTTTGTTTTTGTTTCAAATGTTTTTCTGATTAGATTATTGAATTTTACGGAAAAAATACACGAAATGGCTATATTCGTTTTTTAAAAAAGTACAGGGAAGTTCAAAAATAACCCTATACATTAAGGTTGATTAATATTGTGATCATGTATGGTATAATTTTTACCTTTTGCATGTGTTGTCCAAAACACTTACTTTAAAACAAATTACAGAACGGGACATGTATAAAATATTAGAAGATTTTTAGCCCATAGACTCAAAAGTGCATAAATAAATATCATATAATCAATTGCAATATCATTAAAAAATATTAGTAATCAAAAATTATGTGTAAACCTAATCGTATTATACGATAAGTACAATCTGCTCTATCTACCTAGTGATTTATTTTATTATTAACCTTTTGAAAATAATTATCCAAAGAGGGATACATACCATAATGGGATAATCGAGTTTAATCTAATAAGGCGTTCAAATAACCTTGCTAGTCCTTGTTTAGTACAAAAAAAAATTAAACTTTCTTCTTATTGTTTGAAAATGCCTTTGTATTAAATTTTAATTGCTATACGTTGTCGAAATACAGACAAATGTGCTTGCAAATACGACCATTATAAAAATTGACTTCATGATACAGTGAGTAAAAATGTGTATGTGACAAAAACGAATAATTTTTTTAAATTAAATGTTTTAAATTTAGGGATTTTAAAGACTGTGTTATATATAATAAATATATTACCTAGAAACCATTACTTAAGTGCCTTTATTTGTAACTATAGTAGTTTTACGGCCGAGTAATGAACGCGTTGTTAAACTTAGCAATGGATTTAACAATTAACAAAGAGGTAAAAATGAACACTCTTGACAACAGTGAGTTATAACTTAAATGTTAACTAGTTATCAAAAAAAATTTAGAAAATAGATATATCATATCATTTTTAGCATATAATATAATTTGAATGCGTTCTTCTGAAAAACCTCATTATAAAATACTCAAAAAGTAATAAACGTATTGAAAAACCGAAAACATAACTACGTACGAATGAAAAATTGTTGACACTTCAACAAGTATTTTTATATTTTCTTTAAAAACGTCAGAAAAAATAAATACAAAATCAGAAGAACTTCTTTAGTTTAGTTTACAGGAATATATCAGTCTACTACATTTTATTGTACATTCCGGTAGTAGATTCATCTTGTGAGTAAATATTTGCTTTATTTTCATAGAAATTATGTGTTAATTCATTACATATAAATAAAACTATTTATTTACAAGAATTTTACTGCTGCTCTTTAATAACTTCAGATCCCCATGCATACACTCGAATCTGTGGCACCCTGTATAATAAATATATTACCTAGAAACCATTACTTAAGTGCCTTTATTTGTAACTATAGTAGTTTTACGGCCGAGTAATGAACGCGTTGTTAAAGTTAGCAATGGATTTAACAATTAACAAAGAGGTAAGAATGAACACTCACAACAAAAAATAATTTTAGAAAATAGATATATCATATCATTTTTAGCATATAATATAATTTGAAGCCGTTCTTCTGATGAAAACCTCATTATAAAACTACTCCAAAAAGTAATAAAAGTATTGAAAAAAACCGAAAAAACATAATTACCTTGTACCGAATATGAAAAAAATTGGTTCGACACTTCAACAAAGTAATTTTATATATTTTCTTCAAAAACAAGCAGTACAATAGATAGCTCAAATGACCAATACAGAAGAACTTCTTTAAGTTTAGGTTTTTAACAGGTTTTTTTAATATAATTCATGTCTACTAAATTTTATTGATACATTCCGGTAGGTAGATTCATCTTGTGTAGAGAAAATATTTGCTTTATTTTCATAGAAAATTATGTGTTAATTTATTACATATAAATAAAACTATTTATTTACAAGAATTTTATTACCTGCTGCTCTTTAATAACCATCTATTCTTTTTAAAACAAAAGGATTCAAATATTTTTATGTAATAACTAGGTATTACTACTAAAAACTAACCTCTTTCGTAAGTTATGCTGTTTAAAGCTATAATATGCGGTACTTAAAAAAAATACCGTTAGAGACCCGGTATAAGTCCTATGCGCCGCAAGGCCTTCGTCAAAATCTAAGTTAAACGCACTCTAGGGTGTAAAATTTGATCTAAGAATTTTTTCATAGCAATGAAAAGATGTTCTTGGTTTTAGAAACAGCCCAGCCCATATAATAATTTTTACACGCACGCTAGATGAAATAGGTATACCACATCAGGTCTCTAACGGTATTTTTTTAAGTATCGCATGTTATAGCTTTAAACAGCATTAACTTATGAAAAAAATTAGTTTTTAGTAGTAATACCTAGTTATTACATGAAATTATTTGAATCCTTTTCTTTAAAAAAATAGATGGATATTATTATAATTAAAGAGCAGTAAGTAATAAAATTCTTGTAAATAAATAGTTTTACTAATATGTAATAAATTAAAATAATAATTTTCTAGGAAAATAAAGCAAATATTTTGTCTACTCTAGGCATGAATTATATTAAAGAACCTATTAAAAACTCAAACTTGAAGAAGTTCTACAGTATTGGTCACTTGAGCTATTTATCGAACTGCTTGTTTTTAAAGAAAATATATAAAATTACTTTGTTGAAGTGCCGAACTTATTTTTTTTTTCATAATGTGTAAGGTAATTATTTTTTAAATCTTTTTTATGCTTAATGGATTTTAAACGCAAAATTCCGAACTAAACTATTCCTTGTTATCTAGTTACCATGAAATGTTTAAAAATGTGGTGCGTTGTCAAGTTTTTTTATTTACAACTCTTTGTTAAATTTTACAATTGTTAAGTCCACTGCTAACTTTAACAACGCGATCATCACTCCACCAAAAATATGTTTAATATTGGAAAGATCATATCTATTAAATAAGCAATTTCGCAGCATTTTTCCACAAAAAAAAAATGTGCGTAAGATTTTAATTTATTTATGTATTTATTTTTATTGGGCTCTCTGGCATTTTTATTAAAATTAACACTGTCATAGTGTCATTATTTTTCATTTAGTTTAATTATTTAATTCTCACGTAATCCTCTGTCTGTATACCAAGTTATTTATATGAGAGAATTTGAAAATAGTCTAAAATTATTTATTAACGATAAATTTAACAAATTTTAAATTACATGTATAAACCTTGGAATAATAGATGTATATTGGATATAGACTGCATTTATTTATTAAAAAACAATTTCTTTTCGTAACGATTTTTAGTCTTCTTCAGGTTTATACTGATGCAATACATACAAGGAAAACGTATTATCTTTAAAAGTATATCATTTTGGTATGAGAGATATAGTTAAATTTACAAAGTAAGTTAAAGCCTCTTAAATCTGGGTAAACGGAATCTTGATGTATATGGTGGCAAACGGGTAAATAATGCATATTGAAATAAGTTACAACAATGGCATAAATATTACAGCGTGACTTGATATTTAAGCATAAAAATGAATCGTCTCTACTTTACATTAGCTCTATTCTAAAAGTATTATTAGCAGTCCCACGAAAAATTGACTGTCCAATAACGCAATTGTTGTGATATATGTAGAAAATCAAATAAAATATAACAGAGAATTCCCTGAAAAAGTTTTACATAACTTAAGCATCTCTATCCCCATTACGACTCTATTGTCGCCGCCACACGATAATCGCCACATTTTTACTTAAATTTGACTATTTTCATACAAAGATTTTTTTGAGAACTCATTCTTTTGTTGTTGTGTAAGTTTTAATTATTGGTTAATATGTAAAAAGGAAAACAACATAACTCAAAGGCAGAGGCGGCTATTTTTTTTTTTTAATTTTATCTCTAGAAACAAGACCTGGGACCCATACCAAATATATAGCAGATGATATTGGCTTCAAGGCGAACACTTTAGTAAAGAAAACTTTTGTTTTGGAATTTGTCCAAAAAAAAAAGTTTCAAAAGAGAATCCTGTATTTGGATTTTTTTCGTGAATTTAATCAAATTTTGTCGTTTAATTCCTAATTTTGCAAAATTATCTATGTTTTTGTAAAATCAGAGCCGGTTGAATTTTTTTCACTCAACAATATTCTTATGCAAATATTTCAGATGCATCTAATTTCAGGAAAAATGCGGATATTTTGGAGAAACTTTGAATTTGACGAAAAAATTTTATCAAATTTACAAATCACTACAAACAGAATTTGCTTTTGAAAATCCGATTTTTCCCGGGGAAAGGGGGAGGAAGAAAATAAAAAACTGTTTTTCGTAAATTTTGAAATAAAAATTTTCTTTACCAAACATCTGGTATATATTTGGTGTGGGTCCCACGTCTTACTTTTAATACAAAAAAGTTTGAAAATTCTTGAGCCACAACTAACCACTACTTAAAGGTAACCCTAGTCGTGTAAATTTATTTTCAGAAAAAGTGACAATGGTCAAAAAAAATGTTTGTTTTTTTGTAAATCAAAATAATCCACAAATCATAATATGCCATCAATAAGGTCAACCAGTCCTTATTTAGTGAAAAAAATATTTGATTACTGCTACGTAGCAACACCTGGAAAATCTCAGGATTTTCTGTTGGTCCTTTTCCCCAAAACAAAGCACTTTTCTTTTGGTGTAACGAATTGCCAGGAAAAGTTTTGCAAAATTTAGTGCTAATTTACATTATAACTTCACAGAATTAGGTAAAGTAACTCTATTGTGTACTATGGATCATTTTAATTTATAATCGCAACTGAGGATTTTTGGAATCGAGAAGCATGGACAAAAATTATAAACTTTACCTGAAAATTGTAACTGGAGGGTTTAGGATATTATTTAAACCAACAAAAGTCCACAAATATAGTGTATTTGTTGTTTTTCCTAATATTTTGTCATACATATTAAGTAGTAGTATTTTTTTACCGTAAGTTTAAATACAGTTCGGGTTGAATAGGTTATGCAACTACTTCAAAACATATATTTTCATACCTAAATACACACGATATCTCGTCTAAGATCGCACCATATAAGTTAAACTAGTCGAATAATAAATAACGCGAGTACACGCGTGACAATAAATTAGGTGCACTATTAGTATTTGACAGCCATTTTGCCGTAATAGGAAGAACAAAAATTATTAGAAAGCCAAGTATTGCCTACACCAAGCACAGGTTAAACCTACTCCAAACACTGAATAACCGCTGTATTACAAAACAAGTATTTGTATGTGAATACGCTGGTAAGTCCATAAATTAACAATAAATATTAACTACAAATGGTTTTATTTTAATGTGCGAAAAAAATCACTTAAGGTTAATCGCCGAGATAGCTGAGAGGTAAAAAAAATCCGTTATGAACTTAAAAAAACTACAATTAAGTAATTAGTTAAGTTCTTATTTAATAGAGGCTTCTAGATAAGAAGCGCAGTTCTACGACCAATAAGAATATCAAGGTAATGATGACAGTGCCTTTCACCATTAAATTCAGCTCTTTAAGCCATTATGTAAACCTTGAAAAGAAGCGTAAGGTAGTGCAGATATGCCTTTTCCAGGATCTTCTACTAATATTAAGGTACCAAAAATCTTATCCAATTTAATGCGTCAAAGACCCCATCATGTTCGCTGTCGCGAAAAAGTCTGTCCATACGTATGAGCAATCAAATCTTGCAGATCAAATTATTATTTAATTTTATGAGCGTTACTCTCGAGAATGACAATACCTAGTATCTTTCGTAGCCATAGCAGCTTCAAAATGGTACGGATTACCTACTTTTTAAGCTAAAAAGTATTCCTCACCTTTTAACCGGTATACTCTGTATGAATATTGTTCCCCATCTGGGAAATGCCCTCTCATATAACTCCTGGAATTCTTGACTCCATAAAGATCCGTTTAGCCTATTAATGATCTGGCATATTATACAAGAAACCTTCCTCCAGCCTGCCGGCCAGCAGTAAGGGCCTTGCTTCTTTTCTATGGGTATTTTTACGGCTTTTGCTCCAAAAAAAGCCAATATAATTCTTCTTCTATTAACTCCCAATAAAGCAAGTAGAAATGACAGTTATGGATCCGGTCACAGTCTTTTAGAGTATAAAGACTGTGACACCTGCAATCTGCAGGCAGGCGTCTTTTTTCCCTTTAAATCGCCGCAAATCTTATTTCTACTTTCATGACAATCACGGAGTTGTTACTTAGGTCTGTAAGTCTACTTAAACTGTCCCAAGGTGAAAAAAGTGGTCGGTCTTACTATTATACCGACTTAAAATCCTTTCACAGGATTTTTAACCGAAGGTGCGGTACAGCTTTTTAAGGAGTGTAAATTAAAAATAATAATCATAATGGGGGAAGTACCAACTAAACCATATATTGGCTTAACAATTTGATTTTTCACTTCCAAAAGATTTCAACAGTCAAGTGGCAAAAAAACTCTGGTTGAGTTTGAATAAAAGATAAAATTTTTAGAGATATTTTTAAATGAAACTATAATTCGTTCGACTATTGTTTGGATTAACAAAAATTCTTAAGAATCAAATATATGTTATGTATTTGTTTAACTAATAATTTTTTGACAAAAGTTATATATTTTATGGATGTCACTTTATTATTGACAAGAACTACATTTCTGACGCGCTAATTATTTTTAAATAGTCATAGTCATTAAATAAACTCGGAAAAAGCATATTTGCAAAAACAATGTATTTAGGTTTGAAATAAACCATTCTTAATCTATGACTGAACTGTTGCCCCCTAAATTGCAACGTTACCGTATTTTTGGTAACAGATTAGTTGTTGGTAACAAGATGGTTTAGAAGTCAACTTAGCCACTGTCGAGAAACTGTAACAATTTAGAAATATAAGAAAATTTTAGTCATGGAAACTTTAATTACATTTAGGGAACCGCAAAGCTTTGACTTGACTCCTCCACTTTCTATCATTTTATAGATGATGTTTCTAGTTAAATTAGGGTTTTTAAATTTTTATTATATAGTGATGATCTGAAAATGTATTAAATGCTTATATTATAGGACGACTGCATTCCCTTAACGGTTACATAACATAAAAGGGTATTAAGTTATGCAATTTTATAAAAAAAAAACGGTCACCGGACCCGGTAAGTAAACTATCAATACAATTTAATTTTTAAGATCATTCTTTTAGACTGAAAAATAATTGTTTTGTCTTATGCAATTGTTTATACTCATGAAGTCTACGTAACGTAACCAAGGTAGACCGAAATTTTAATTCGGTCTACTTTGACGTAACCAATTTTCCAATTTTACGTTACATTTTGTTAGTTAAGACTATAAAAGTTTAGTTGTTTACAGTTCTAGTACAGCCTAGCCTATAACATTTCGCTATTTGCTCAATTAGTCACAGTAACACTCACCAGTCTTAATAGCCAAAGTTTAAAAAAAACATAGTACTTTTAGCAAATAAGAATTTGTTTTGTTTATACCAAAGCTACCAAAGTTTATCTATCTATCTAATCTAAGTTGTTATGACACGTTTAGTACTTTAAGCTGCGTTATTAGTTTCTTATTTTAATACTGTGTTTTTAAAAAGACACTAAAAGGAGTAAAGAGAAAGACCTGCTTGTTTAAACTTATAAAAATAAATAATTACTTATATTAATGTTACTTTTTCGTCCATAAGTAAAAGTAATCAATTTTGTATTCAGGAACGAATTTAACTTTTTGCCGCCCATAGGCTAATATATTTTTGTCGCCCTAATATGTCAATATTTTTTGGATATTAGAACGAAAAACTTATCATTAAAAAAATGTAAACTTCACTAGTAATTTTTATAAAAACTTAATAAACAATTTAAACAAAAGTAAATTATACAGAAAATTAAATAACGATTCTTTAAAACAAACAAATTTGATAATATAAAAACAAAATATAAATAAAAATGGTAAAACTATTGAGTCTTTTTTTTTAACTATGTATTATTTAATTATAGGCAAAACCCTATACTAACATTTTTCTTCGAACTTTTTTTTCTGCAAAATTATTAATGTTATCATTAAAATTTACGATTACATTAAAAAAAATCGTTAATTTGCCGCCCATAATATTTGCCACCATAGGCTTCACCCTACTCAGCCTTTGCGTCTGTGTTAAGTGTGATTTTCGAGGTGATTTTGAGGCTTGAGTGAGACTGATTATTGTGGTAATTGTTCATAAGCCAGTTGAAATAAATATTAACCTTAAATCATTGCCTTATTCCATTCATATATAGAAAATTTTCATAAAATTCTTTAAAGGTTTCATTGCTAACACACAACCCGGCCGGGCCCGGCCGGGTTGAGAAACATAACGGGTTTTTATTTATTTATTACGAATCTTCGGTATGATCACTACATTATGGGGTATTCCATTTTAAGCAATATTTATTTTAATTATCTGATTTAAAAAGAAACATCCCGTATATTATCAAATTTCAGATCTTATGGCCTACACCTAAAATCAATAATTATCAAAATATTGACATTTGAAACCTGACTTTTTGACTAACTTACTATTCTAAATTGTAAAACTTTTAGGTAGCCTAGTATGGTAGCCGTGCTTAAGTACAGCACGGCAGCAACGGCTTTGGGGGCTGATAGACAACGTTATTCCCCACTTTGAATTCCCGGTATGGCATCCCTAAAGTGTAGCTTTTAGGAGGGGTGAATTTTCGAACGTGTAATTAATATCCATGCCCTTGAATCATAGGACCCACTTTGATTCTTGATATGTCGTCAAGACGGTCGCCAAAGTCCGCGAACCAATATGCCATACCATTATGGCGTCACTTAAGGTCGTTAAAACACCAAGCGAAGGTATTTTAAAGGTAATAGTTAACATCCAAGGTAGCACTACCTAGCATCCACTGAAGGTCAATTTTTGGCCGAAGGCCATTATTTGGCTTTTGCTACAACCTTTGGCCAAACCGAAGATTTGATAAACTTAGGAATCTTAGTTCAGAACTGAGGTATAAAATTTTAAAATTACCTTTTTGGACCTGGAGCCAAGAGAGTTTTTGCATGTATCATAGGTCCCACGCCGAGGCTTTGGGGGCTAATAGACATCGTTATTTTCCACTTTAAATTCTTGTTATGGCATCCCTAAAATGAAGCTTTAGGAGGGGTGAATTTTTAAACGTGTAATTAATATCCATGCCCCTGGATTATAGGTCCCACTTTGATTCTTGTTTTATGTCGTCAAGGAAGTCGCCAAAGTCCGCGAACTCAATGTGCCATACCAATATTGCGTCACTTAAGGCCCGCCATACTGACCGAAATGTGTAATTTTTCCACTGTGTACATGGATCATGGGCCCCACGCTGTTGTTTCATGATCATTGTTAACAATAAACTAAAGAACAAAGATTTCAAAACACCATACCTCTGGGGCATCGCCAAGTGACCGCCATAATGGAGCGTTCATTGCTAAAATGACATGTTTGCCCCATTACGGCGGCCACTTGGCGATGTCCCAGAGGTATGGCGTTTTGAATTATTTGTTCTACAGTTCATTGTTAACAAAGATCACGAAAAAACAGCGTGGGGCCCATGGTCCATGTCCACAGTGGAAAAATTACACCTTTTGGTCAGTGCTGGTTTTTTCGAACTGATCTCAAGTATATATATATATATATATATATATATATATATATATATATATATATATATATATATATATATATATATATATATATATATATATATATATATATATATATATATATATATATATATATTAATTAAGCTTGATTGTTTCTTGGGTATGAGGTTTTCTGTATAATTCAAACAACAATATTTCTTTACGTTTCGCACCTACATGGAGGGCTTTTTCAAAAGATTTTTTTATTGTATTTTCATGATTTTAAAAATATCATCTACAAAAAAAATATATCATCAGGCATACAACTTAAAATAATAATATAGAGATATAGGACAATTTACATTTGTAAAATTTATGCAGTCTAAATTATTTCATTATATTTACGTGCAATAACAATTAAATACTAACAATTACATGATAAGACATACATTTTAAAACTTAAAAACAATTTATTTTATTGTTGTTCACTTTTTTATTAAATCAAAAAGTACGTACCCTGAAGAAACATATTGTTGGCATCATTTATAACAGGTAGATGCACACTGTCGGTAGCCGGAAGGATGAGTATTTTAATTTGTGTTTTTTATAGTAAAAAAAATATTTAAGAAAATGTATAAATACGAAAACAATTTTAAAGATGCTATGCTATGTAGTCCAGATAATTTTCAATTTGTAGGGACAAGTTTTAATTTTTTTTTATTATTTTTTAACTAAGAGGTTTTTTCCATAAGGTGACTTCCTTTAACTATTTAATTAAATTATAATATATTTGGCTTAGGTTGTCAATGTCTTTTTTGTTGTTTACGCAATTGTTATTTTTTTTGATATGAATCATTTCCTTTATAGTAAGTTTATGGTAGTTTTTGTCAAAATCCAGTATTTTAGTTTCTGTAAAGTTAAAGGTATGTTTGGTTTCGTGTTCGTGTTTGTGTAATGCGGTAGAAGCGGATTTTTGGTATTTGTGACCATTTAAACGATTGTTAAGATGTTGGGTTGTCATACCTATATATTGGTTTGGACAATTTGAACACGGAATTGCATAAACAACATTTGACTTTTTTTGTGAGGTGTTTGACTTTTTAATTTTGTAAACAACTGATTTACTAAGTTCTGTCCTTTGTGACATACCGTTATTTTATGTTTATTTAGAATATGTTTAATTTTTTCTGATAAATTATTTGTATATGGCATAGCAATATATTTTTTATCTTCCACGTTTTCTTGTTTATTGTTAGAGGTTCCTTTGTTGTAAAATTTGTGTATCCTTTGTTTTATTAGTTTGTTAATGAGTTTCTTGGGAAAATTGTTATTTTGTAGAACAGCTCTGACCTTATTTAGTGCTATTCCTCTGTATTCAGGAGATGTTAACTGAATTGCCCTATCTGCTAATCCTATAATGACACTATGTTTTTGATTTGACGGGTGGTTTGAATTATAATTTAGGTATCTTCCAGACCATGTTGGTTTGGTGTACCAAATTGTTTTTAATTTGTGGTTATCTTGATTTCTTATAATTGTCATATCTAAGAAATTTATTTTGCCATTTTGTTCGGCCTCAAGGGTGAATTGCAGTTTTGGGTGATATGAGTTAAATTTGTCTAACACATCGGTAGTTTTATCTTCTGGAACAGCCATAATACAATCATCGACATATCTTTTAAAAAATATAATTGGAATATTCAAATTTTTTATGACCTCTTCTTCCAAAAATTCCATGACCAACTGTGCAATTGTCGATGAAATTGGGGCACCCATTGCACATCCGTCAAGTTGCTTATAAAAAGAATCATTATACTGAAAGTAATTACTGGTAAGAGTAAGCTTTACTGCCTCAATAAAATCGTTTTGTGAAAGAGAAGTGTAATTTCTAAGGATGTCCCATTTTTCCTTTAGGATATGTGATACAAGATTTGTTGGAATATTTGTATACAACGATACTACATCTAGAGATATTAATTTATAGCTATGTGGTATTGCTGTTTTGTCTAGAAATTCTTTAAGGGTAAAAGAATCTTTTATGTAGTATTCGTTTTGTTTGGTAATTTTAGAAATACACTCGGATAGATATTTAGACAAGTTATAAAACGGTGATTGAATAGAAGAGACGATAGGTCTTAGGGGAATGTTTTGTTTATGTAATTTAGGTAGCCCATATATTTTAGGTGGAATAGCATTATGTATAGACAAACGTTTAGATTCTTGCTCGTTTATTGATTTTTTGTTTAACATTTTTTTTATTAGTGCATTGTTTTGTTTTTGGTATGCGTCCGTTGGGTCACTTTTAATTTTTTTATAGGTGTTAGTGTCACTTAGTAAGTCATTCATTTTGCTGTTGTAATCGCTTGTGTTCATTATTACCGTTTTATTACTTTTATCTGGTTTTAAAACTGTTATTTGAGGATTATCTTTTAAAAATTTTCTTGTTTTCGTCACTTGTTTTTGTATTTTTTTTTGAGTTTTGTTACATTTAATGTTTTTATGCCTTATTTTAATTTTATGATTTGTGATAACATTGACAACTTCAGCTCTAATAGATTCTTTAACATCCGAAGGTTGGTTGTAAATAGCCGATTCTACGCAAGCAATGTATTCAGACGTAGGTAGGTCTTTTTCGTGTTCAATTGATAAAGAAAAATTGGGACCTAACGCGAGTACTTCGGCAATTTCATCCGGTATTGGAGTATCTGATATGTTCTCCAACCAATCGGCCGTGGAATCATTGGCTAGGTTAGTTTCTGATGTTGACAGTAATTTAAGAATTTTATTTTTGTTATTATTTTTTATATAGGAAAATAATTTTTCAAATTTAGTTTTTTCAAAATCAAGAAAAGTAGTAAGTATGTCATTAGGCATCAAGTTTTTTAAGGAAGTAATGTTTTCGTTAATAATTTTGTTCATGTTATTAATATTGTAAATTGTTTCAGAGATCGTAAGATTTAAAATTTTTTGTCTGGTATTGTTTATTAAGTTCAGAAACTTTTCTTCAAAGTACGTACCCTTAAATCCAATGTGTCTAAGATTAAAATTTAAGAATTTTGGTTGTAAGTTTTCATCTCTACACCGTAACAAAAAAATCCTTCTATTTTTTTGTTTGGCCAAGGTGGTATATGCCTTAGATGTATCCTTAAGTTTGTGCAATACTTCATCTCCATAAGTTTCTTTAATTCCTTGGAAAAACGTGATGTTTTGCATTTTCACCCATGCAATTTATATTTTTTCAAAAATTTCTTAAACCATTTATTCTAATTAAGCTTGATTGTTTCTTGGGTATGAGGTTTTCTGTATAATTCAAACAACAATATTTCTTTACGTTTCGCACCTACATGGAGGGCTTTTTCAAAAGATTTTTTTATTGTATTTTCATGATTTTAAAAAAGTTGAATGTCAAATCTTATTATAAGTTTTAACCAGAACGCACTAAAGTTGTTAGTTTTGGTTAGTGCTCGTTTAGTTTTTTTAATAATTCACATTCACCATATTCGGTCTTTTACGGTAACATATATACTAAAAATAGTTTATGTTCCAATCAAAAATTCTAAGCTACCCTAAATAATATTATTACATTTTTTTATTATATACACATAATGCATTTAAAATATAAAATATGAAGTATGTATCAAAAACTGAACAAATACCAACCAAAGCTATCTACTCTGGTTCGTTCTGGTTAGCAAAAACCGGAACTAATGAACCTAACGCACCCAGATTGTTAGGTGGTTAGTGCTCATTCAGTGGTCAAGGTATTTTCGTGTGTGTTATTGTGCATCCAAAATAGCTAACCTAAACTATTAATATTAGTAGGTAATCAGGACATGTACCCTTTCAAAGGGTGCGGTGCCTACACAATAGATATTTATCAGGTAACCTATTTATGGTTGGGTTTTCCACTGAGGGTGGTAATTTAAATTTTATTGCGGTCAAGAAATTAACGAATTATTGTGAAACGTACCATACCTCTGAACTACCCGCCCATTAACGTCTGGGTTATGTCAACTAGTGATGAGCGAGACCGGTCTTGGTCTTGCAGCAAGACCAAGACCAAGACCGCCTTTTTACTTGCAAGACCAAGACCAAGACCGGGATATGCAAGACCAAGACCAAGACCAAGACCGGGGTGTGCAAGACTACGCAAGACCAAGACCGACCTGCAAGACTCTTGCACTTCTGCGATTTTTTTTTTAATATTATGTGTGTATTATGTTTAATTTTCATATTCAATATACCGAGGTATTTCATACAGATATGACAAAAATGTGTCAAGAACTGCCAAAAAAGGCGATTATTTAATGAGTAAGAGATTCTTTAATATACTAACAATTAAATCGATCACTGGTTCTTTTATATCTATATTTATCTAACAACGATAACAAGTAATGGTCGGACAAAGCTCGTTATCTCTGAAACCGTTCATGACATAGAAAAACTAGGGGTACAAAAGTTATAAAAGCTAAAATTTACTTTTATATTTCCAATGTTTTTTTTTAAATTAGCTATCTAGTAATGCCACTTACATGGATCACAAATTTCCAAAATCCAGAAATACACTATTTTTGTTCCACACTGTAAGTGGCACCATTAGATTGCTTCTTAAAACTAATATATAAATGTGAAAGTAATGGATTAACAAAAAATATATTTGTCGTGTCATAAAGGAATACTTTTTATATAAATGGATCTTAAATGTCACTTCCGGTTTAGAGGGAAGGGTCAAAACAATGCCAAAAGAATAATAATGATGTCATTTTTGTCAAAAGCGAAAATGATATTTAAAAACCACCTACGTCGACATTGTTCCTATTTGACAGTTAAACAATTTCCAGCATAATATACAGGGAGGTGATTTTTTTATTGGATTTTTCGCCATACAGTCTGGAATAGAAAATACTTTCATATTTTATGCTCTTTTTTTCCATATTTTTTGTATGTTTAGTTTTTTACTATAATGAATGATTTCGGAGGTATCGAGCTTTGTCACACTGTTAAGCGACCTTGTATATGCAGAATGTTCATAAAGTAGTTCTACAAACTTTGTACGACAAATGTTTGACTAATTTGAAGATAAAAAGTTTATATGAACTAAAAATTTTATTAAATAACTTTTTTAATCCGAAACCAATGTTTACATATCAGAATAATTTTACTACATACTACATTTAAAATATGCTTTTTAATCAAATAATTCAAATGTACGTTTAAGGTAAATATGGGTATATTTTAAAATTTTAAAGCAAAAATATAGTCTCCATCTTTTTTTTATATTTAACTTTTAAAAAATATATTTTATTCAAGATTGCTTAGTTTAAATTATTACCACTCAAAAAAAGCAAGACCAGCAAGACTCTTGCAGCAAGACCAAGACCAAGACCGGGTGTTGCAAGACCAAGACCAAGACCTTCTTTTGGCTTGCAAGACCAAGACCAAGACCAGACTTGCAAGACCAAGACTAGCCCGGTCTTGGTCTTGCTTTGCTTATCACTAATGTCAACCAGACGAAACCTACATTTGAACATGGCATTCGAACCACACCCAACGGCATACATCTCTGGCCCCAGGAATAGGACACGGGTCGCCCACGTGCTAAGAAGAGTCACTATGCCACCAAGAGAGAATTCCTTGTGGCTCTGAGAGGCTCAATAGTCTTGAGCCTCTTGAGGCTGCTGTCCCGAATAGGCATAAACTGCCCCTAAGTGTCGCTCAGGCTCTAGCTTTGTAAGTTTGTGATGGTGAACCGAGCTTCCCATTTAAGAACAGCAACGCCAAAATATGCAAGCAAGCAACCAAGCATAGGATTTAAAAGTTAAAAAAAGTTATTTATAACAATTTAAAACAAAGATTTAATTATTTTAGAGTAAAATAAAATACATGAGCGAGAATGATTGGTTAAAGAAGCATCACAAGAACCCAGTCATAGCGACTAAGAAAAACTATTTTCATAAAATTATTATTATAGCTCTTTCGGTCAACCAAAAACTATAACGGAAAATCTTATGTATGCCAAAAAAAATTATTCGTACCATTATTTATCTTATAAAAGACTTGCTAAACGAGATCTGATACAGTTCAGTGATAATTGCGAATAAGTTTATAATTCCATAATAGTCTGATTATTATGGAACAGTTATAGAAGCAATTTAAATCTCTGATACAAATTAAATATCTTATGGCTCGGTTAAAAAATATTTTAAAAAGTGGTAAAACTACTTAAACGATTATTGCATTTTATTAGCAATAAAGAAAGAGAAGTTATGTGTAATGAGATACTAAGTTTAATAATAAGCCTATGATATGTAAACGGCCAATGGATTTTTTTATTTTATTCTTTCTTACATACGAGGGGACTACTTATAATTGAAGCTAATAACACTAAGTGTCGTCAGATGTTACCTAACATTTCCACTAGAAAGTTTAAAATTTTTGACCAATACCTCCTTTAAAAACTTTTGTTATTTAAAATCGGTAAACAATCACTTGAAAATCGCCTCAGCAAAAAAATGGAATTACCTCGGGAAAAGTTCGCTGCAATCATTTAATATGACTTTGCAACGATCACCTTACTTTTGGCGATGAAGCGCTATTCTTTGCCACTGTAAAATGATTGTATACCATATTTAATTAGGTCCGACGTTCGCTTACCGACGAAAGTCATTAAGGTCGCCCAAAATTAGTTGTCATTGATTGACATACATATTTTAATAATGCAATGTGTTAATGTCGTTATGTGTCATACCATGGGACTGATGCAACCTTAGGCATTAGTTCAACCAGCATACATAAAATATTGCATGATCTTAAGTCATGAACGAGATTTGTTCTCGTAGGATCCTACATAATCTGACAAAATCTGAAACAGATGCCTGCTTAGATTGGAACAAACAAATGCTGCAAAATACTTGCATAAAATTTGAACAAGTGATAAATTATGGATGTATGCAGATAAGCCGGAAACTTAATAGACGGAAACTAAACAGCACTCAACTGTACGGGCGTCTAACGATAGACCAAATAAAACAAAATTTGTTTGCGCTCAAAATACGTCAAAACCAATGGTCCCCTATTTTCTGTTTCATAAAAACTGGCCACGTGGCAACCGTGCCTTTAAAGGAACGTAGAACGATAATTTATAATGGTACACAACCACTTGTATGCCCAAAGTCTTTGGTGAAATAAGGAAAACCAGCAAGCGCTGTCGGATCATTTCTCATTAAGACAAAGGCTGCTGTCACACATCTCGTCTAATAATAGACACTTAATAAATGAAATTAACGAATCATACGCCATGCAGTCCAAATATGGCACAAAATGATTTCTTTTTGTTCCCAAGCGTCAAGAATAAATACGTCGGCAGAGGGAGCCGTCGTTAATGTATCCAAAAACCCCGTTTTGAAGGTATCTCAAGTGTAATGGAGCAAATTCCTTGACAAGTAATCCAAACGCAGGCAAAAGTTTACAAATCAGAAAGAATATATATATATATATATATATATATATATATATATATATATATATATATATATATATATATATATATATATATATATAAAATATATATATATATAAATAATATTTTGAATAACAATAAAATTATTTGTAATGACAAATTCTAGTGTTTTTTTTAATTATCAGGCTTAAAATATAAAGAGTGCTCCTCGTAGAACACAGACACATTTTAAACCTGAATATAAAACTAAAATTATTAAAACCCCTTCCTTACTGGTGATATAACTTACAAAAAATATATGATTTTAAAAGAATGTCTAAATTATTTCACATCTTTACCAAAAAGGTTAATATTACTTAGCAAATATATGTTTATAAACAAGAAATGATGTTTGTCTACTTTGCACTGCTTTTTGATGCTTGAATTTCGATAGCACACGATAAAGATTTTTCTTTCAGAATCCTGGTTTTAATTAAGCCGCATTCTAAAGATTCGATTTTAGTTTATATGGATCTACGAAAATAGGATGAAAATAACTGTGAGAACATTAATTTCCATTTTAATCGTTCAAATTTTGTTGATGAAACTTAAGCCGCATTCTCACCGTTTAATTTTAGTTGATCAACTTTAGTGGATCAATGAAAATCACTGTGAGAACATAAGTTTCCATTTTAATCATTTAAGTTTCGTTAAAAGGCTTATTCTCGCGGTTTAATTTTCATTGATCAACTTTGGTGGATCATTAAAAATTAAATGAAAATTAATTATGGAGCGTAAGTTTTCATTTTAATTGCTCAAATGTCGCTGAAAGGGGTAATTCCCACGGTTCAATTTTAGTTGATCAACTTCAGTGGATCAACTCAAGTCACATAAATACCTGTTTATGTTTTAATTTTACTTGGTCAAGTTTCGTTGATTGATTCGTTCAAACTTTTATGGAATCAACAAAACTTAACCGATTAAAATTAAAACATATGTTCTTAGAGGTATTTTTATTCGGTTTAAGTTGATCTACTAAAATCGAGCCGTGAGAATGAGCCTTTCAATTAAACTTGAGCGGTTAAAATTGAAACTTATGTTCTCACAATGCTTTTCACTCGATTTTCGTTAATCCACTAGAGTAGATCAACTAAACTCGAACGGTGAAAAAACGGCTTTAGTCAGTGCAAAATTAGACTTATCCAACTTTCTATAATTTTCTACTCATTTTTGGTTATCTCCATCTTTTAAGCGTTTACTAACATTTTTTTTTGCATTTCAACATTTTAAAGCAATGTTATATTTTGTAAAAATGCCATGCTTCTAACTAATTATCCAACTTTCAAACATTATTAACTATACAGATTTAAAATGAGGTAAAATTCCGCCATTCTTTAATTGTTGCATGTTCTTTTAAACGTAATATCTATATGCACATATGGTTATTCCCAAACCGAGTTTTAAATTTTAAAAATTCATTTTTTGTACGAATCACTAAATAACACGTTAGCATTGCAATTTTAGAATAAATCAATTTTTAGAAAATCACGGGTGTAAATATCTAATAATTTACCTTTGTACTTGGGTTTTAGACCTTCGTGCATTGTCCCAAGATAAATATAAAATTAACAAAGTGTGTTACTTTTAAGGGGCATTGATACAACCCGACTTTTCAATACGTATAAAAATATTTAAAATTGTTTTAGTAGGTTTTGGCAATTAGAATTGACAAAAGCATAACTCCGAATTACTTTTTAGGCACTTTGAGCTAAACGGTACTACTTAATAATGCTAACCTTTTGCTCGAAAACCAAAGTTTAAGTTGAAATAGCAGAGTTGGTGAAATACCACAGAAATATGGGAGTTGATAATTAGACTTTTGATTAATCAATGGAAGACGTCACCCAAATAAGAATTTTGGGAAACTCGTCTCCTAAAGGGGTAGAATGTCCCTAAGTTTGTATGAAACTTTGTCATTTCTGGGCTTGGGAGTATGAAAATTGGTATGTAGGCTATTGATTACAATTAAAAATGATCCGTTTTTAAAATTTTTGGAATTACATACCTTAGGAGAGGAGGAGGTTAGAGTGGGAATAAAAGTGTGTATAGAAAAATCGTCGTTTTTGAAGTTGTAAATATCGAAGTTAGTAATTAGGCTTCTAATTACTTAAAAAAATAAAAAGTGGTAGTATTTTTGAAACTTCCTCCTCTGAGGGGTCAAAAAGGCGGATGAAAGTTGTATGAGAAATTGGTAGTAACTTATTTACAAACTTCATTTATATTACAGAAAACGTAAAGAAATAAAATACAAGAAGCGTGATGTACGAGAAGTTAGTAAATCACAAAATTAGTGTTGGAAGTAAGATATACAGTTGGATATATAGTAGGATATACAGTAGACGTTGTGAAATAAATTTCAGTGTATAGAATAAAAAAAATCTGAGTGATTGTGGACCAAACTGGGTAGAGTGTTTGTAAAACAAATGTTAAATATTAATAAACAACGCACTTAAATAAGAATACACATATTTTAAAACTTTTGAAAATTTTGAATGTGTACTTAAGTGCCAAGTTCACTCATGGGCCGCACAAATCTATTATGCGAGAAAAAATATCACAGGTGGCGATCCTTTTATTTTAAGGGATCACAGGTGGCGATCCTTTTATTTTAAGGGATCACAGGCCGAATTTAGCTTAATTTATGTTGGGTGCATTTACGTCTTGATTTTCTATTGTTTGACTTTTAGCAAAAGTTATCTGTTAGCTATATCTAGTTTGTTTTTGGATGATCCGTACGGGCCCCCATTAGATCATGAATTTTTCCTTACCCTAAACTAATTTAGCATTGTTTAGCGTTATTCGATAAAGTTTGCAGTACCAGATTGGATGGCAGGCGCAACTCCAATATCGAAAGACACATAAACTTCATATATCATAGAAATCAAATAATAGTTCCATATATTTATTTTAATTTGTCTCTTATGATTATTCACGCAAATATATCTTGGAAAACACTTAATAATCGTGATTTTAAAGTCTTACTACGGTTGGGAATAGTTTTTTTTCTTATGGGATACTGTAGTCTATTAGTTAAATGGCCTACAACGACTATCCTGTACGTAAATTTACTTAGTATATTATCTTTTTTTTTATAAACATATTATGGTATTATATTTAAACTTAAAAAAAGGACTAACCTATTTATATTAAATCAAATTTTAAAGCGTTAAAAATAATAACAACATTAATTGGAATTTAATGTTTTAAGAGAATTACAGTGTTAACATTATCCTTTCTGCATCAGCAAAACCGACATCTTTGGTTTTATTTTAATATATCCAATAAGGTGAAACACTTTCGTATGATTTTTTTTTCGAATTTCGACTTGGAATACCTGGTTTGCCTTATATAAATGGTAATATTCCTTATTTTGGAAGCCTTGAGCTCCCGCCACAGACGTGAAATTTTAATGTTTATGAAAAAATGAACTTTCACGACTCTAGCGGGGGCTCAAACTGTTGAGCTGGAATTTCCAAAGTAAGGGAAAATAAAAACATTTATATAAGACAACTTTTTCAAGCTAATTTAATTCAAAATTAAAAAAAAAACATTTAAAAAGTGTTCCACCCTAATAGCCAATCCAAAAGAGCATTAAAATTTACCCAAACATATTTTTAGGGATATTTTTGGCTCTTGGCATCTAAGAAAACCACTGAAATGATTGATGAATATATTGGTTCCATTAGAAATAAATTAGAACAAAGTACTTACCACCGTCGTCCACTGTTGACCATCTATTGTGGTTGCAGCAGCAGGTTGTTGTGGTTCTTCCTTAGGGCACCGTCCCACGGCTCCGGTGGGCCCCGATGCCCCACCGGCAACTTTCGCTTTAGCGGGAGAAAGACGGCTGCCAGGCCTCGCACCGAAAGGAAAATAGGGGCTATCCGCGGCAAATGGCTCGCCGGTGGCTTGTGTAGGACTAGCCCCGGGGCCTGCATACACTGGACCTGTCGGACTTAACGCGTACGCCTGTAAAGGTACCTCACTTAAAATATATGTTTAGCTTAAATCTTACTTTTAACCGGTTAGTAAAAATATACTATATCTATTAATGCTTAACAGATGAATTGTAACTATGAATTATGTATAACAAATATCGACAATCCTCACAAAAAATATTAGGTCTACCCCGCAAGAAACCGTTTATTTTAGGGTTACGCGCAAGCCCGCTCAAATAAACCGGTTTCAACCGATAGGTGACGGTGTATTACATGACCCCTCTACTGTTTCAACCAAACTTGTGATTTTTCGTAAACCTTTTAAAAACAGTCATTTCGATCCCCATGCAAAGAAAGAACCCTTTGATACAGAAAACGTGCAAGGTCGACATTTGCACGTTTGATCACAAACTATGGGTTGGAACGGACTTATTTAAAACTGGCGAAACAAGTTATGGGAAATGTTATTGGAAAAACCAAAGAATGGCCACATATTATTATTATTGTTCATTATATTTTGTATATCGTGAAACTGACAAAACTGCCAAAAGTTATCAAACAAAAGAGGATGTAGTTACCGCTTGTGATGCATACTGGACAGAAATAAGAAATTTGGGATTGGGACGAGACCACCAGGTTAAAATCCGTAGTTTCTGGGGATAAGACATTTTATCTGCGTTAGAAGCTCTTTTTGCAAATGAACGAAAATGTATCTGATTTCCCAAGCAGTCAATTTTTCTGAAGAAAGAAGGTCTACGCCACTATGCAACAAATCCTTGTAGTAAATATTTCAGTTTTGTAATCAGCAAATATGGGGCAAAACAATACCTTACCACAGATGTATACTTGTTGGAAGTAGTTTGACCGAAAAGGAATTTTAAGTTTTTTTTGTTAACGGAACAACCTGTATTTCTGTCAAGTCAGAAAAAAATGTTTTGACACAATAAAACTTTTTAATTTGTAAAGTTTTCATATTTTCTCCAAGCAATGCTATCTAAAGAAGAATGTTAAACTTAACGTCTTACGGGATATTTTAATTTCGAACTTGCGTGGTACGAAAAAAATTATATTTATAGTTGGATCATTTTTAAAATGAAGATTCGGTGCCCTTTGAAAAGAAAAAAAAAACATAAAAGTAGCAAAAAGGTTTAATTTTTATTGTCGGCTTTTTATATGGCCTATTATTATGGTCACGTGCGGGAAGCGGCACATTAAAAAAAGCAAAGGCCGCCGCAGTTCAAACCAAATCTTTTTTGCTACTTTTTATGTTTTTTTTTTCTTTTCAAAGGGCGCCGAATTTTTATTTTAAAAATGATCTAACTATAAAATTATTAACAATTCTAATTTTTACAAATATTAAACGAACATTAAATAAATGTACTTAAGCAAGGAGTGGACACTTTAAACATATTTTGACTATTGTCTTTAATTTTAAATGTTACTCTTTTTGTACATCGCGTTGTTTAAAATTTAAATATTCCGCCAATAGTGCACAAAGGTAAAAAGTTTATCATCAGAGGGTGTATTTATCCCAATGTTTCAACTGTACCAAGTTTATTTAAATCGAAAAACCTGATTTGAAAAAAAAAAAAAATCCCAATTCCTAATTTTTCTTTCACACCCTGTATCTTAAAAATGATTTTTGAATAACCCTGCGTACATAACAAATAAACCCAATATTTTTTTCAATAAAAACCTATTTAGGTGCAGCGGTAAATACTCGTATTTTTAGAGGCATGGTTTAATGTTTACTTTATTTATATTATTGACTGATTTTCAAAATTACATAAATTCTTCCGGAAATTCTTGACATTTCTGTAGGAATAAACCGCTAACACTACAGCACTACATCCTTTGTAAGCTTCGCAAGATTTTCCCTAAATACAAGTTTGCCCCAATGTTGGTCCACGCTTCAGTTTCTACTTTTTGGATGTCCTATATACCGGGTGCCTCTTAAATGTGGCTCGCCCGTATATATTTGCCGTTGCTAGAGTCAGGAAAACAAAATTTAAAAGATAAGGTAAATTTTGTTTTAAATTTTTTAATTTAAAAATGCAACATTTTTTTTGGCTCGAGTTTTTCTAACATAAAATTTTCTTACGAATAATTTCATATACATATTACCAATATCTTAATTTTATATCACTTATCTTACAATTACTATAATGTTAAAGGTCATTCTGTAAATTATGATAATATAAATAATTTAATTTGTCTTATTAGGAGTTAAAATGTATGACAGCATGTAATTAATTAGGTACGTATAGTTTTAATCCCTTATCAATTACAATTCGATTTTCGGTCGAATTAGTTTGCTCCTTCACTTTAAACAGTGTGTCCAGAATTAGAAACTCTATAGGGAAAAGATAGATCAGTTAAATTTGCATGATGTCATAACAAACAGTATAGTATTTTCAAGATATAAGAAAATGACTAGACATATCGATTTTCTTTGACTGCAATAAAAATCATCGAAATTGGTCCTTTATGGCCATGCCAACAGAGGTGAGAACAGTTCAGGTCCGCACTAAGACATCCGCAAATAAGACGTCATTCCGGTCAGGTAAAAATACGACCCTGTACGGTCGGGTTGGCTAATTAGGTGAACCTACCCTAATAGTACCATAAAATGCCAATTTCGAGAGTTTTTGCAGCATTTAGAAGCAGGCGAGACTTTTAGTCATTTTCTTATATCTTGAAAAATACTATACCTATTTTAAAAATATTTAAATTTGTCATAGCTACAATTACAAGGCATAATAAAGAATACAGTTTCTGTTTTTGCAAAACGTTTACAATAATTGAAACTAAAACTTTAAAAACATGTGTTAATAAGGTGACTGCTTGTGTGCAAAAAAAATAGTATGTGGGGTTTTCACTTAGTTTAATAAGTGTTGTACAATAACCGATTAAAGCAATACACTTGGCAACACAGCTTCTGTGGAGGATGATGTGCAATAAAAAGCCGCATTCTTAACTGAACATCTGGATACTTGAGATTTTAGACAAAAAGGGTCACAATATCATATACTATATACCGAGCGGTGCATCGTCAGACAGGATATAGGAAATCCCATGTAATTTTTATTGGGGTCAATTAATGGCTTTCCTTATTATTTTGGAGAAAAATTCTATTGAAGTTTATTGAAGAGCATGCAAATCAAGGTCCATGGTAAAAACTTTAAAGTTTTCGATTACACCGTTTGCAAGTTAAGGCCCCCACAGACCTCGTTTTTTTTAAGCAGTTTTAATCGTGGCGATCAAAAGCGTCGATTAATAGTGCCAGTTTGTGGGCGAAAACCGAACTTAACACCGTCAGTGAAAAATTCTGGCAGCGCTTGAAATCTTAATCCTCCATTCGTCCGTCTTTATTTAAAAACAGTGTGTGGTGCAGAACTATCATTCTTGTAACAAATAAACACTTCTAACGCTTTATTTATGTTTTTTGGTGTACGACTGCAGCTTTCGGCGATTAAGACGGTTTAAAATTAAATTAAGTGCTATCGGCGATTGAGACGGTTTAAAATTAAATTAAGTGTGGGGAAATAAAAGTTTTAGTCGTTCGACTGAGCAGTATTAATCGGCGATTAAGAAGAATAAAAAGAACGATAGTCTGTGGGGCCCCTAGAAGGTAATAGATTTTTAAAAATGGTTACTTTATTATCGCTTCATATTTATGAACAACAATAAAAATACCAGTTAGTTGTAATTTATTGTTGTTTATAAATATAAAGTGATGTTAAAGTAACAATTTTAAAAAATCTATTAGCATCTAACTCGCAAATGGTGTAACCGAAAAATCTAAAGTTTTACTATGGACGTAGATTTGCATGCTCTTCAATAAACTGTAATAGAATTTTTCTCCGAAATAATTAGGCAAGCCAATAATTGAACCCAATAAAAACTACATGGGATTTCCTGTATCCCGCCCGACGATGCACCACCCGGTATATTAACTGTGATAAATAGTATAGAATAACATATCCCGGAACCGAAATACGATTGTTATTGTTAAAAAAAAGGACATTGATGTGAAGTATAAACAGCATAAAAATTTTTATTATTGAGTGACTGCAAGTGACGAACTATACAATCATGTTGAAATTATTTTTTTCTAGGTAATCCCAGCTCGGATTAAATAATTGTTACAAATTATAATAATATGATTAAAATAATTTGAAATTTAAAGAAACCATTTAATCCCTAGACTTTTATATAAAAAACAGTTTGCTAAATATACGTTAAAAAAATCATAACATATTCAATAAAAAACTAAAACCATTACAACACAAATGTAACAACTTACCATTCCGTTATTGTCTATGCCAGCGTACGGCGATTGGAATCCCGGTTTTTCTGAAAAAAAAAGTAAATTTATTAGACTTGTCCACACTAAGACCTACAATATTCTGACAAGGGATATAACTGAATGGATTTATTGTTACACCATATATTCTTAAAATTTTGGTTCGCATAGACATTCCCGGTAAAAAAAACAACTTCGCTTTATTAAAAATTAAATTATTAAATCATTATTTGCTTGTTTTTAAATTTTAAATCAGTCCACGCAAGTTTTATAGCAAACACTAGATACGTACTGTGGGTGCCTACTACCCTTGAACTACACCCCAATATCATCGTGACTAACTTTAAATCCTAACCACAAAAGCGGTGTTCGCCGATTGTCCTCCATCAAACTACTAACCACGCCCGACTTTGCTGCTTACATGAAGCAGTGTTTCAATGCGGTAAACACCGAATTATGTCGAATTTTTTTATTAAAACTCTACCACCGGACTTAAACCTAGGTAAAATAAATGACCATTTGCGCTTTATAAGTACTTACTTACACACGTTGTTATCAAATAGGTATACTACACATAATTAAAAATATTTTTTATATATTATCTTGTTAAAAAACTGCATAACTGTTAGAAACTGTTAAACAGCTATCGGTCCTTGGCATTGCATGCATCCTTTGCCTGTGCATCGTCAGAAAGCTAAAATCGCTCTCTTTGAAAAATTTGCAACTGCATTGCATTCACTATCTATTAATAAAATTTTCTCTATACACATAAATAAAAATATTTTTTATGTATTTTTTTTAAAAATCTGCATTACTGTTAGAAACTGTTAAACAGCTGTCGGTCCCTGGCATTGCATGCATCCTTTCCCTGTCGCATCGTCAGTCTTGTTATTTAACAGCCCACACCTCCTATTACGAAAAGCTAAAATCGCTTTCTTTGAAAAATTTGCAACTGTACTGCATTCACTATCTATTAATAAAATTTTCTCTATACACATAAATAAAAATATTTTTTATGTATTATCTTTTTAAAAACTGCATAACTGTTAAAGAGCTGTCGGTCCCTGGCATTTGGGGCATGCATACTTTTCCTGTCGCATCGTAAGTCTCGTTATTTAACAGCCCCACCTAGTATAACGAAAACCTAAAATCGCTTCCTTTAAAAAAATTAAAATTGTATTGCAATCACTATCTATTAATATAATTTTCCCTGTACTCTTGTATAATAAGCATAATGGCAACATCCAAAAATTACTAATATTTTCTATTTATCATATGAAATAAGATTTATGGGTTACAAAAAAACGTTGTTATTTTTAGAATATATTACATATGAATACTGTGTGAAAAAAAAGGCTTGAATTTCCATCAAAATTTTGAGCTTAAAAAATTTATAACTTTTGAATGAGAAATTCAACGTTACAGTGTAGATAATATTATAAAGAATAAGTGGTGCAAGCCAAATCATTTTACTAGATTTTGGGATATCGTGTACACCAGTTTGGAAAAAGTCATTCCGAGAAAAACGCAAAAGAAAAAAAAGTTCAACGGTAATAGCTACCTTACGCGCTACTTTTATTTCTTATATAACTTCGGAAATAATTTGAATTTCGGAATGTTTAAACGCTTAAAATATTTTTAAAAGATAAACAATTTATTTAGCCAAAAAAAACGATTTTTTGAAAATTTCAGGATGGTGTAACCCCTTAAGTTTTATCCCTAAAACAAGATTGCTAGGCACATTAAACTATTTTATAATTTATAAAATACAGTAAAACCTACATTAAAGTGATCTTCACAGAAATAAATTAAATAATTTAGAAACACAGGTTTTGGATCTCGCCGTACCAGATGTAACCACTTTTTTCGCATTGTCTTGTTATGTGGAACGTAAACCAAAAACTGGCACATAGTTTTTATTGATAACATTGAGAAACCGCACATTACTTATATCTTTAAGGATTCATTGTTTAAATAAAATACAAAATAATGAAACAAGGTGGAAAAAGATCGGATTTTTTCCGCCCATCATATTCGTAAAAATTCAAAGTTTCATTTTAGGTCATTTTATTATATTGATAGTAAGTTTAAGTATCTTTACTCATACAGGGTTCCCCATACGAGAGTACCCATTTTAACTGCTTAATAAAATTGTTAAAACTTAATAAAACTAACCTTTTATTACACTTAATTACAATTCACTCTTTGGGATTTACTATAACATACGAATTATCCAAACTTTTAAGTAAGTGATCTATTCACCGAACCTCTTCAGGAATTTGGATTTAAGATCTTGGATGTTTTCTAGACAAGTTGCAAAAACCTTTGACTTTAAATAGCCCCACAGAAAAAAGTCTGGTGTAGTGCAAGCCAATTTAAATCCATAAATAGTGAACTTCTCGCAGAACTCTTTTAGAATATTTAGCGGTATGTAAAGTCGCTTCATCTTCTTTTATTAAGTTACTCTTTGTTTTCATGCAAAAAACTTGTTGTTGAACTGAATAATCCATAAGAATTAAAACTTAACATTAAATTATGTGTTCAAACCTAATGATACTTTATTAAAAAGAGACCTTTACGAAAATCAATATTTCCTAGTTTTGTGACAGGTGTCTACTCGATTAATAATATGTTGATTCAAATCCCAAAGGACATAGAAGATAGTAATATAAAAAAAAACTTACTGACTCATCTCATATTGAATTTATTTTAATATCCTAATACGTAGTCTATTAGGGGGAACCCTATATCTACAATGGAATTGGTAAAACAAAACAGAATGGCAAGTACCAAAAAAACCTTCAAATTTCCCAAGTTTATTGAATTTCGGCCATTTTAGAAGTCTTTTGATAATAATAATAAAAAATCAAAAAATCGTCGGAAATGGCAAAAATTCAATAAACTTGGGAAATTTAAAGGTTTTTTTGGTACTTACTATTACAGAATAGTAAGTACCAAAAAAAAAACCTTTACCAATTCATTGTAGATGGAAATACTGATACTTGAACTTACTATAAATATAACAAATTAAAACTTTGAATTTTCATGAATATGACGGTCGAAAAAGAGCCGATAATAAAAAAAAAACTTAATAATCCTTTCGACCGAGTGATGATCGCGTTGTTAAATTTAGCAATGGACTTAGCAGTTTAGAATGTTTAACAATACGTCATTGTCAGTGTTATTCAATGATTTTAGTAGGCATCAAAATCTGACATTTTGTTAAACATTCTGAACCGTTGTTAACTTAGCAATTGTTAAAGTTAACAACGGTTTAAAACGTTTAACAAAATGTCAGATTTTGACAGGTTGCCTACTAAAATCATTGAATAACACTGACAATGACGTTTTGTTAAACATTCTAAACTGCTAAGTTCATTGCTAAATTTAACAACGCGATCATCACTCGGCCGTTTGTATAATGTTAACTACTTGCATAAACCTGAGGTCATGGGCGACGCCATGGACAAAGTTTTGCGAGAATTTAAAACCTAAACTATTTTTTTTTCTACCAGACCTTTATTTTAGCATATTTTTTTTAAATTAATCATTTCTATTAAAAGTTTATGACCACCTTATAAGAAAACACTAAAAATAATGTAACATTATGGTAAATTATCATATATTATAATAAATATAAAATGACAAACGTTGAAGTAAAATATTGTTCGTTCGTTCTCATAGTAAAATACATTTCTCTATTAGCTTTTCCACAAGAATGGCAGTCAGGAAACTACAGAGGCATTAATAGGTTTGGTATGACACTTTTAAGTTGTGCCGTGGACCGTAAATGCAGTTACCGTAAATCCGATGGTAAAGACATATTAAGATAGTATTCATTAGCAGACAGGAAGCTGGAACGACATTTTGACCCCGGAGCATGCCGGAGACTTGTCCGACGATGCGTGCACCTTTCAAGATGACCCGTTCTTCTTCGTGCAAAAGTTTCCGTATTATGGTTACGTGTTTACGATGATTTTACTGCATTCATTTTCTGGACACTATTTTAATGAATTGTTTGGTCCTTTACAGATTAAAATTATTTAAGAATAAAATATACTTACTCCCTTCATATTTTTACTGCAAGTTTTTATTCTTAATAATTAAAAAAATATATCGATAAGGGGATGCTTTGTAAAGGGGCCTAATAGGTAGTATAATAAAAAAAACTTAAATATTTGTTTTCCATTAAAAAAATCTACTAAAATTTTTTATTAAAGGATAATTTTATGAGGTGGATAATACAGGGTGTTTCGGGAAGAAAGGGAGATATTTTGGGAGCATGTTCAGAAGTTCAAAATAAGAGAAATTAACCCATATGTTTTAATTGTTTATAGGTATTTCATTGCCTGTCAATACCTTATTTAATTGATTGGCAGTTTTGACAAGCATGGTTGTCAGTTTGATTGATTCTGAGCGTTTCGACTCGAAAAGGGAAAAGGTTCCATACATAATGCCTCACACATTCACCCATAGGGAGTATGCTGACATGATATTCGTGTATGGTTTCTGTAATGGTAGCGCATTACGTGGTGTTGATGAATACCAACGTCGTTTTCCAAATCGAAAAGCTCCTAATCAAAAAGTTTTTGCAAATGCTTAGGAAACAGGAATTTCAAGCGTAAGGATTGATTCTGAACGAGAGGCGGGTCTAAATGTGGAAGATGAAGATAATGTTCTGGATATGGCTGAAAAGAACCCAGGTGTTAGTACGAGGCGAATTACGAAAGAACTTCGATTAGAATCACATGTGGGCGTTTGGAAGACACTTAGAAAAAACGGTTTAAAGCCTTTCCATGTTCAACCGGTTCAACATCTTCAAGAAGGTGATTATGGCTTAAGGGTTCAATTTTGTGGATGGATCCAACAAAATCGAGGCCTACATAAATACATTTTATTTAGCGATGAAGCAATAACTGAACTGGGACAATGAACATCGGTGGTCAGGTGAAAATTAATTTAATGTGTGGTGTGGAATGCTCAACGACCAGTTGTTTGGTCCTTTTGTATTAAATGAGCGTCTTGCAGGAGATGGATATTTAGGTAGACCATTTAACACACATGTTGGATGTTCTTTCAGCACGATGGAGCCCCGCCTCATTTTAGTAGCCGGGTGCGTAATTTCTCGAATAATCGCTGTCCTGGTCGTTGGATGGGCAGAGGAGGACCTCAAGCTTGGCCACCGAAGTCACCAGACCTAAACCCACTGGATTATTGCCTCTGGGGGTGGATGAAATCACTAGTATACGAAACACGAGTAGAAACCGTGGAAGGATTCCACAATCGAATTCTTAATTCTGCAAACGTCATTATAAATAATCCCCAAGCAATTCAACGCGCAACACTAGCAATTAACCAACGTGCTGCAGCTTGTATTGAAATTGATGGATGTATTTTCAAAAACATTCTAAATTTTGCTATTTTACTAGTATTTGTTTGTGTTGCTTTTAAAACAAAAAAGTTTAAAAAAAAACTTAAGAACCGATTATTTCAGGGACGGCTAAGAATCGGATTAAAACATATGGGTAAATTTCTCTTATTTTTACCTTCTGAACATGTTCTCAAAATATTTCCCTTTCCTCCCGAAACACCCTGTATAAAATAACTATAAATAAACGTTTTACTTCATTATAACTATATTGAAAGTGCAACTAGTTTGATTACTTATTTAAGTTTTGATCCAGTTATAGCTGCTGCCGAAGAATTTGTTGGAATGACAGATATATTATGGTTTTTAGCATTTTTCTGGTAACATTTAAAACATTTAGATTAACTTCTTTGGTAATAAAAGCTCTTAAATATGATGGTAAATTGTCTCCATTTCCGGAAAGAATCCTGGAGGTACGGGTCAGTTTAGCATTAATAAAACTGTCTAGGTATTGCTCGGTAGTTTTTCAAAACCAATGGCCAATGTATAAGGACGGTTTGGAAAGATTTAGATTTTTTGCAATAGTGGGTGAAAATGAATTTATACGAACAATTTAACACATTTTCCATTTCTAAATGCAAGAAAGAGGTGGTTGCTTTTACCATTATTTGGCCTAAGTAATATGTATTTTCTGTAGAAATCTATCAAGTTTAAACCAAGAACTCCTGAATTTTGAACAGAAAAATTCCTTTTAAAATGTGTTTTTGACGTTTTTGGTTCTGGTACTCCTAAATTTTGAATAACAGAAAATTCTTTTGAAAATGTGTTTTCGATTATTTTGATTCTGGTATATGTATTAGTAAAGCATTCTTTGTCTTCTACCTTAATAATGACCATATTATAAAGTTCCCTATTTTTTAGCCTATCCGACCCACGGCCGATTTTATTAAAATTTAGTATACAGGGGTTTTTTGGGGCGCTGATTACGAATCTTAAGTCAAATTTTGTCAAACACTTCTTGTTTTTAACTTATAACACCTTACTCGGACCTAAACTCAAAACTGTACAAACTTTGCTAAAAGCTTAATTCTTGTACAATATGTGTTTTATAAGGATGAAATTTATGACGTTTTAAGATTCTTCTGAAAGTAGTAAGCCTTGGGCCACAAACTGTCTCCAACTACCTGGGACTTAGAGCAGGATTAATATTGACGTGGCCTAAAACTGCAATTACTATTGCTTTATTTTGCACTATTCGATTTGCAACAACATGTTATTGTTTTTGCACACTGATCCCGCCTCCCCACTTTGTACCAGCTCAAGAACGTACTTTTAGTTCACATGCTTATACGGGTTTGATTCGTTAAATGATTGGGCTGCAATGTTAGCGCATTTACCGTTTATAATATAATTAAATTATTAAAACACTCTGAAGTAGAATAAGCCACCTTATGCGAAAAAAAAAGAAAACCAAAAGTTTAAGTTTAAACTTGTAGCTCGATGCAGTAAGATATTGACATCCTTAAAATAAACGGATAAACTAGTATTTTTCATTTTAAACCGGATATAAAAAAATGCATTTTACTATGTTTAGCGAAAAGTAAACAAAATACCGTTTATTAAGCAGATTTAGAATATATAAAATTCTACTATAATTTATTTACTATTAGGTGTAAAATTGTAGAATATACTATCATAAAAGCAAAAACAAGAATAAAACATCTAGGGGTTGAAGTGACAGAATTGAAAATATTCAAAATGTTTCTTTCTCGAAAAAAAATTGACGGGTCCCAGCGATTTTTTTTTAAATGACAGCAACCGGGTCAAGTCGACGTTGTTTGGTTTCATTGCACCAAGTTGTATTTATTATAAAACCATCATTATAATCAATAAAAAGTGCGTTTTTCTTTCCAAAAGAAACTCGAAAATGCCTCTTTGTGTAAGAAATGATGTGTATTTAAAAAAAAATTCCTGGTTTTTGGAAAAGAATCAAAAAGACACTGAAAGCTTGTCGGAAATTGGAAAATATTGTGAAACAAGGAAACATGTGTGATTTTTTTATACAGAGAATCAAACGAATTCAAGGATTTCGCTTTATTTTTCATGAATGTCAAAATTCTTGCAGAAAACTGCAAATTTAAAGACGCTGATAAAATGTTAATAGATAAAATTGTTTTACAAACAAATGATAAGAAAACGCAAGCAAAAATAATTAAAAAGGGGAAAATAAGTTTAAAAGATGCTATTAAATGGCTGAAATCACTGAGAAACAAAAAAAAGAAAAGCTAAAAGCCGAAGTGAATGTAATGGGAATTGGAAAAAGTTCAAAAATGTCAAAAATTAAAAAATAATAATAATACCAGTTTTCAGATGATGACTTGCTAACTAAATAGCAGTCTACCATCCTAAAAAATACAGCTCAAGGCAACGGCACCAAATGCCATGTGATGAAAATTTAAACAAATAATATTAAAGTTACGAAATACCTGTCAAAGTTTGTACACGGTACGGCTTAAAGCATAAATTCATAGAATGTCCTGCATTTGGTGAAACTTACACTAAATGCCATTTCAGAAATCACTTTGCGGTAATTGTCTCGAAAGTTGCCGCCACTCCGATTTTGACCAAATTTGGTATGCGGGTTTTTTTTGGGGCGCTGATCACGAACCTGAAAACATTTTTTCGGCAACGTTTCGTTTTCGAGATATTTATCATCAAAGTTGAAAATCAAACTAACCTTATTTTGACTATTCCTCTTTTTACACAGAATTTTTGATTTATACACTAAATTGGTATACAATATTTTATAATCACCTTTTAAAAACTTGTTTTTACATTCATTTTACACTTTTTTATTACATTTAATTGCAAACCTCTACTTTCAAACGCCGCAACTAGGGATTTTATCATCATTTTATCATAAATAAAACAACTTAAAAAAACTTTTTTTAAGGTGTTTATGAATTATTGTGTGCCAATTTAGTGTAAAAATGATAAATTGTGTGCAAAAAGAAAGGGGAATATAGTGAAAATAAGGTTAGTTTAATTTTTAAATTTGATGATAAATATCTCGAAAACCAAACGTTGCCAAAAAATTGTTTTCAGATTCGTGATCAGCACCCCAAAAAAATCCCATATACCAAATTTTGTCAAAATCGGAGTGAAGGCAACTTTCGAGACAATTACCCATTTTGCTTATATGTGTAAAACAAAAAAGGCAAAGGATTAAATATGGCTGATATAAGTAAGTCTAAGTTTTACTGTAACGCTATTGAGAATAATTATTCTTGGAATTAAAATTTAAAAGTTGAAAATATTAATATTAGTTTTAAAATTGATACAGATGCCAATATAATTTATTTTGATAATTTACAGAAAAATTAAAATACTAAATAAAAAGAAATATACAATAACTCAATTATAAAATAACGTGCATATGGAGGTCACAGAATTAATGTGGTTGGAGAACTTTTTTTTTCAATTTTATTTAAGAAGAAAAAATTATTACGACACGAGTTGCAATTTAAGTGTTAGCCACAACTGAAAAATTAAATTTAATCACTAAAAAGGTTGATATCCTTTCTAATACGGAACAATTTGTTGCAAAATTCGAAACATGATTTAGGGGTATTGATTATTTACAGTGAAACCTGGTTAAGTGGGACCTCGATAAATGAGAAACCTCTATTATTGAGAATTACAATGAGGTCCCGGCACATCTTTATCGAATTACCTCTGTTAATAGGACTCTGTAGCTCAATCCCCTGTATAAGTGAAACATTTTATCAATTTTTGCGCAGTATACAGGGTGTTACAAATTTGAGTGTATGCATGGGGATCTCGTAAACCGTAAGAAATACAAGGTCGGTTAAATTATGGCAAACTTGTGTATTTGCGTAACTAACCATGTCCACTTTAAAAAGTTGCAAAATTCCAAGTACTTTCGGAGATATCCGGAGAAAACCGAAATTTGCCGATTTCGTTTTTATTTTTTTTTACGTTATTTAAAGGGATATGGAAAAACAAAAGACACTTTCTCATGGCCACTTTTTAAGCTCTACAAAACAACGTTAAGAGATTTTCCGTACGACGTTTCGTTTTCGTTAAACCATCATCAACTTTATTTTTTTAAATACGGACCTGGGTTTTTTATTTAATTTTTTTTAGCCCCTTATTATCCCAATTACAAAAATGTATAACACTTAATATTTATTAACATATATGGAACGCCCCTATAAGAAATGATGTGCGTTCCTTGTCTTACTCATTGTCCGTTATGGAAAATATGATTATTTAACAGAAAAATATTAAGTGTTATACATCATTGTAATTGGGATTATAACTGCTTTAAAAAAATGCAATAAACAATTAAGTGCGGTATTTAAAAAAATTTAATTGATGATGGTTTAACGAAAACGAAACGTGGTACGGAAAATCTCCCCTGTTTTGTAGAGCTTAAAAAGTGGCCATGTGAAAGTGTCTTTTGTTTTTCCATATCTCTTTAAATAACACCAGAAAAAAATAAAAACGAAATCGGCAAATTTCGGTTTTTTCAGGATATTTCCGGAAGTACTCGGAATTTTACAACTTTCTAATAGGCATGTTGTTAGGCAACTGAATGCGCAACTTTGCCTCAATTTAACCGACCTTGTATCTCTTACGATTTACGAGATCCCCATGCATACACTCAAATTTGTGACACCCTGTATAATAGATATTGAATATGTAAGTGGAAAACCATTATTTTTATTAACATTTCCACCTCTATAAATGGAATAACGATACATTTCGACCTCTATAAGCGGAGGCCTCTGTAAATGAGACAACAACTATTTAAAACCTGTCTAATTAGAAAACTGGATAAATGAAAACCTCTTTTAATGGTACAAAATCCTAGGTCCCTTGAAATCTCAATTGACCAGGTTTCACTGAAAATAATAAAATTAAATACTTACTTATAAAATAGACAGGTTAGATATATGGGAACAATATGGGAATAATTAAAAACTTCAGAACCCACAAAATGGGTAAACGGACTAGTAATAGTTGAGAAGCCAAATGAAAAAAACACGGCTTTGTTTAGATCCAAAAAACCTGAACAATGCTATTGTAAAAGAATATTATAGTATTCCTTTTGTAAACAATGTTTGTTCAAAATTACAAAATGCAAAATATGTTTTAGTTTTAAATCTGGATAGGGATGGATTTTGGTAAATGCAGCTGGATTCAGATAGCAAAAAATTATGCACATTTGGAACAATGTGTGGTTCCTATACATTTATTTGATATCCTTTTGGGCTAAATATAGCAGCTGAGGTTTTTCAAAGGTATTTATTTCTATAGACGACCTATTCATTTTTTCTGATGATATCGAACAGCATGATAAAATTTCTTGAAAAAAGTTTTATCGCATGCTAAAGAAAATAATATAAAATGTAATGAAAACAAATTTTAATGCCGCCTGAGGGAAGTATTATATTTGGGTCATATATATTTAAAGATCGTACAGTTGGACCTGATGATAATAGAATAATCTATTCTGATTATAATATTCCAACTAACAAAGCTATATGATATTTCAACTGACAAAGCTACATTGCAACAATTTTTTGGTGTAGTTTACTATTTAAGAAATAGTGTACCTAATTTATCTAAATTGTTAGTTTACAACATTATATCCAAGAAATCTTACGACGTCCTATAATTGTAGAGTGTAGTCATGACATTAATGATGATTTTAGAGACTTATAGTTCAAAATTTAATATATATCCTTTGTTTTATGATTGATAATTAATATTTTAGCCCAATAAAATAAATATTAGATCTAAAACTTTTATTTTTTTATGATATTCTCCATTAGATGCTAAAAGGAAGCCATAAAAATAAAAAATAGCCATAAATAAAGATATACCTTATTTATAAAACAAGTAAAAAGGGATTTGATTTATTTTTTTGGGTTTTTCTTCTTTAAGTTAGGGTGTCTGTTAGCTTTTTTAAAAGAGATGTTTGTATCTTCTATTTTTTTCTTTAATAGAGAAATAAATTACTCAAAAATTTCTTATTTAATTGGGGCAGTGATAGATGCTTCAAATAAAAAATCAAAATAAATCACTTGTATTAAAATGATAAAAGTCAGTCTATACCACGAATTTTACAAGAAAATGTAAAATTGTAAAATTTTATTAGTAACAATTTGCTTTTAACTATTATCCTTAAAACATTGCTAATCTTCAGGATATACCCAAAAAATATATATTTTACCCCATTTTACCCCCACCACAAAAACGTTTTAAATCAAGAGTGCTTTTCAGGATATATTTAGGTCACCAAAATAAACATCTCTACAAAAATTCAGCTTGGTCAGAATTTGGTCAGAAAATGCTCATTTATTGGGCTTACTAGGGCATAAAATAAAAAATATTGTAATTTAATCTTCTAGATTTATTTATATTTCCCCAATTCTTTTTATGTTAGGTTTCAGCTTTATTAAATTTTTACATGAAAAGAAATATATAAGCACTATTTAAATATATATTTTTTTAATGTGTAAACATTATCTTCCAGTGGCATTGCTTACTGTTTGTTTTTTGTTTTTAATTTTATATTCCTTAAAAATACTAAAAGTTAAATAGGCCGCGAAAAGAAAAAAATTTTCCACCGTTTAAACATATTTAAAAATTATTGGGGTACACCTATTAAGTCACAATCGTCATTCATCTACTGGCAACACCGAGCGAGTTTATATCGGCCGACCAAGACCCGAATAAAAACATCTGTCCCCCTTGGCCAACCACAACGAAGCTACGGCGATTATGATTATGGGTTAAACCATGTTTTGTGACTCTCTCGTCGGGTTATTTCCTTAATCTACTTGTATCTCTTTAATTTACTCTGACTTAAAATGTGAACTATTACGTCAAGATATGTTAATGAGTAATGCGGAAATAATATAATTGGCTTTTTACTTTAAACTTCCTTTTTTTAATTTAAAATAATTTTTCCATTTTTTATCTTGCAGTTTTACAAAAGTTAAAATGGGGCGTCTTACTTCATATTATGTCATCACATATTTTATAACTTCATATTTGTAAAAAGAGCTGCAAAAGATTTGAATCATTGAGTATTTATGAAAATTTAGTATCTAACCATTTGTATATTATAGCTTTTAAGAATACGAAAGTGTAAAAATTTAAGAAGGATTAAAACTGTTAAATGTGTGATCTTTAAATTAATTCACAACACCTTTTTATTACCGTTCCATATTTTACCAATGACGGCGATAATTTCAGATTTTTAATCCTTATTCTGTATTAGTAATTACTGATAAAGAATACGGATTGATTGTTATTAAAATAAAAAACAATACAATTAAAAACGTATAAAACAATTACTTAAAAACTTGTTATTACTGATAAAGGGTAAAAAATGCTCAAAATGAACGTCTGTATACTAAGATTTATCGATCTAATTTACTTTTTTAAAATAATATTGACTTTCAATAACACTGCTAATTATCATCATAAATGGCCAATGGTCCATGTAGCAAGTGTTATAGATAACTTAATGCATTGGACAAAAGGCCTTGACAAAGTTGATGTGTAACTGCTCAATGGTTAGGGCCAATGCCTGCATAGTAATGGCAGTATCGTGCCTGCATAGCCCAGGCAGTAGTGTCAAAGTCTACCTAATGCAAGATTCATCTACCTATTCTGTAAAAATAACTTGGAAGATAAGGGGTACAAAAGATCAACATACCGTTTCGGTCTGGTCGAGATATGGAGAGTCTATTCGTTCCTGGCAGCTTTACGAGCTGATGAATTCTCCACCCCTTATGTAACATGCCTACATACATACATATAAACATTATAATTTTCTCTTTTTATAAGAAAATACTGTTTTATGTTCCTGAAAATTTTGTATTTTAGAATAATTCTATTAGGTTCTCTATCAAAAATTATTTATAAGCTAAAGTGCTGAAAATTAGAATATATCTATATTATATCGGCTATAACAGGTGTGTTTTTTGTATTGAGACTGGAATGATATCTGTACTAAGTAAACCCTTAAACTGCTTTAGCCGGTCAGAGGAAAAAAGACTAGCTTTAACAGATTTTATTAAAAAACCAATCAATAAAAAATATATTGCTAACAATCGATGGTAACGTTATATACTTATATATAGTGCGGATTATTTAGTATAGTAATAAAAAAGTTTTTTATTTACAACTAGGGACACCGCGCCGCAGATAATCATTCAATCCAGCCAAATAGGTCAGTGAGATAGATACCCGGTTCGGTCAAAGATGAAATTATTAGGCTAAATAATTTATTTTACTTTATACATAAATATACCATCCTAATATGTAAAATACAAGAAGAAAACTGTATAAAAATTACATATTTCTTGTATAACAACAACCACAAAAAAACTGCTTACAAAATACCCTGTTCATGAAATGGTAGGTTCTTTATAAAGTAGGATAAGCCAAAAAAAAATACGAAATAAAAAAAATTGTCATATTTTAATCATATCTACAAAAAATATTTATCCTTTTATTACTGAAGGATCCAACTACTTCATAAATAAATGTATCATCAATGTTAAAATAAAAGTTTAAGTACTTTTTCTTGTTACCTTTGTATTAGAAGAAACCAAATAACATATTTAAAACAAAAAAAACTTAAAAAAGCATTTGAGATATTTCCTTCTAAACACACACACGACAAAATTTAAATATTGTTAGAGTCGCACTTCTGCATAATAAGCACTTGTTGCACAAAATATTTGATGTTTACCATTAGTGTTGTAAAAAGGGGAACGTTCGGGTTCGTGACTGGGGAACGTTTGCGTATATGCTCGAAAGAGCAGGTAAATCAACATTTGTAACGACAATCTAAAAAAAAACATCTACAAGAAAAGAATCTTCCGAACTAAATCTTTAGAACCAAAACATATATACCAATTAAAAAAAAAAAAACAAAACTAGATGATACTGATTGTAGTGATAGCTCAGATTCCAGTGAAGAGGAAATGACCTATTAGGACGATAGTACATCAGATGACGGTGCTAGTAAGTCTTTTAGTGACTTTGATCTAGATCGCTAGTGCCCCTAGAGAAAAACACAGTGACAAGACGAAAAAATGTAGTAATAAATATTGAATAAAGTATTTTAGTTTTTGAATACTAGTTTTTTATGTGGTGCGATTTATTTACATTTATGTTTTTGTTCAATATTCTTATTTTCTTGAAAATATTAAGAATTTTGAGAAAATTGTGCATATTTATAATTTATTTTAAAAAGAGCAAATTTATTATGGTCGAATGACTCTTACAATAAATTCTCGGGTTTCGTTCGTATATGCTTGTTTATTCTGGTTCGTGCTCGGGGAGCGTTATCTTAAAATAAATTCTTGAGCATTTTACAATACTATTTACTATAGACGATATTATAAAAAAATGATATATGACTACACTGACGAAAATAGACCTAATATTTCAGCACGATGGACTTGTGATTGTTCAAAAGACACCCTAGTTTACATTCCCTGCGTAACATATGAGCGGCCAAATCCGGCAGAAAACAAAAATCATTTAACCCTAAACGCGTCATTGGCATAAACAGATCCATACGCACAGCAGCTACTAAAAAGAAAAGAGTGCTTTTTCACCCCAACATGCTTACTCTGTATCTATTCACATTCTGACTCTATATGGCACAATCTTCACATTATTTTAGAATGTTTTCTCGTGCAGCTTAGTATTCTTGATTTTGCCAAAAAAAAAGAGTCGTTGCGCTTAACTTTCACAAAAGGGTCTTTCCTTTGTCTAGTGAAGAGCAGTCTGTATCTATTGACAATCTGACTCTATATGGCACAATCTTCGCATTACTTTAGAATGGTTTCTCCTGCAACGGTATTCTTGATTTTGCCAAAAAAAGGAGTAGTTGCCCTTAAATTTCAAAAATGCGTCTTTCCTTTTTCTAGTGAAGAGCAGTAAGGGACCTGTCCTGCTTTTATAGGTCCATTCAGTTTCTGCTTTGACAAATTAGTTATACAGTTCTTCCCATAGAAACTCACAATAGGGAATTTCGACGCGACTGACCATCATGCGATATACAGTCTATCTGGAACAGCCCCGAACTTCCCACTTCGACCGTTTCTTTATTCCAAAAGAAACTAAATAATGAAGACTGCCTAATTCAATGGTATTTCCTTTTTCCAAACTGACTTTTACATCACTTCAGGCATCATCTATTGAGATATTTTTTGACATTTTAGAAAGATGCTACACATAAAACCGAGCGAGTTACAAACCGAATAATGTATGAAATATTTAATAACGTTTTATGTTACATAAAAAAATATGTCTAAGGAAAAATAATATCGACATGTGAATTGCGCTTTAAGAAATTTTTATACCTACACATTTATTAATACCCATCTAGCATATATTATAAAAAAAAGTTAGTATTTTTGGACAGAAATATGATTTATAAATAAAAGGTTTTAATAAAGTGCGTTTTTAGCATAAATAATACTCAACGCAGGTAAATAACATCCGAATAAAAAACTAAATCTGGCAACTCTGTTCCTACATCAGCATCATATTAAAGGCACGCGCCGGACATGCCGCTTTCCATTTACAAGCCCCCTAGTGTAGATCTTTCTTTAAAGAAAGGGGCCCGAGAAGGTTTTTAAATTTTAGAGCATTAAAAAAATATATATCAAAACCCAATTTCGAAAAACCCCTTATGGTTTAGGTAACCTAAACTTTCGAACTCACTTAAATTTTTAACAACCAGTGCAGGGTTCTGCGGTTAATAAAAAGGTTAAAACCATATTATATTTTTAATAAAATAAGAATAAAGCCAAGACACAACAAAGAAAGATAATTGTTTCGTTAGCCAAAAGACTATTATATTTTAAAAAGACTGAAATTTAATTGTTTTTTCTTAAACTGGTAAAATTTTAAACCAAAGGTAAATACTGATTATACTGGTAACGATTAATAACACAGGCCCACCATAAAAAAGTGGTATGTGCTGGGTGTCGGACCAGGATTTTCTGGCGTATTTTCTTCCGCTGAACACGTATCTGAAGTCAAAATTGTAGGTCAAACAGCAAAAAATGGAGAATAGGCGTAAAATCAGATATTACCGATTTTTTTTTAATTTAAAACCTCAATATCTTAAAAACTATAAAAGATACACGAAACTTTATAACACATAAACTATGTATTTTTATAAGACCTTTAAGTTAAATTATATAACCTTTTTGTCTAAATGCAATATTTTTCGAGTTATAATCAAAAAACCGAATTTTCAGGATTTTTATAAGGTATACCTCTAGAAAAAATTTGAGAAATTAATTATTTTTATTTTTAGATTTTTTCTGCAAATTTTGAGTGATTTGGGATTGAAATAAATAAAATAATGATTTGTTAGAAAAAAAAATCACATTAAAACAAAAAAAATCCTATTTTGGACTGAAATTTTTTGTCAAAATTACATTTTCGTTTATATCTCCTTTATTATTTATCTTATCAAAAATATTTATATAACTTTTTATACAGATAATTTAAAAGGCTCTCTTTTTTAGTCCATGAAATTGTTTGTATCTCTTATAGCTTTTATAGCCTTAGTCCAAACATTCCGTGGTAGCAGATTTCTACCAGTAAATGTACCGTGTCGGTTTTTTCTTGATCTTTTTGGCAGTTTGACCCCCAATTTTAACTTCAGATTCGTGTTCAGCGGAAAAAAATACGCCAGAAAATCTTAGTCCGACACCCAGCGAACACCAGTTTTTTTTTGTGGAGCTGTGGTGTAACAAGTTAACAATGTGTGTTGCAAAACATGTTTTACTTTTTATTTTAACCATTTTAACAAAAGCTTCAAGATAAATACCGAATTGCAAGACTGATGTTTCCTAATTTAAGCCACTCATTCCCTTTAAAAACAATAACCATTTATAAGCACTATTGGCCCCCCTATAAACAAAAGGTTATTATAGTTTGAAAACATTTATTTTTTTATTGTTTTTTTTTAAACTGGTGAAATTTTAAACAAAAAGGGTTTTGTTTAAACCAACCAAAAAAAGTTTCAAGATAAATACCGAATTGCAGGATTGCTGTTTCCTAATTTATGCCACTTATTTCTTTTAAGAATAGTAACGAAAAAGATAAGGTGAAGTTAACAATTTCATATACAAAGTTCTCAGTCATTTTGCCCCCTCTCTATTCCTTCTTCAAATCAGCAATCTTTTCTACATGTTACAGTTTTTCTAAAGAGTACCCTTTGCTCTTAAAAAGAAGAAAGGAGAGAGAAGAAACCAAATCCTTCTTGGAAGATTGTTCCTATAATTGCAAAATGGCTTCTCCCACAGCACTTCGCATTCTTGATACAATCCAAAAAAAAAGCCTAAATAACTCTACTCTCACAAAAAAGTTGCCTCCACTTACTCTTTTATGGGTTATAGAAGAGCTTTGCCTATATAGGTATTGCCACAGCTTCTCCCCGGAAGAACTAGCAAGTGTAATTCTTTTCCCTGCAATTCTTAATAGGGCAATACAAAGTGTAGGCCTTTGGTTGTCCGCTCCTTCATCCTCAGAACTGCTAAACTGTAAAACCTTTTGCTAACAGACTTTTTTCTCCTCCAAATCTTTAAGGCCGATGTCTTACTTTACTTAAGACTGCCAGGATACATTAATACTTAGAAAGTAAGCCAGTTTTTCTACTTTAAATGCTGTTAGGATTAAGGTTAAAGGATCTAGGTTACAAAAAAAAATGGCAGCCCTGCTACAAATATTTAACTAGGGCCCTAAATACCAACGTTCTTAAGCTCAATTGCCCAGTTTACAACGCGAAGATCAATTAAGTCCGTGAACTCAAGGACAGCTTAATATATGATCAAAACGTAACCTTGTTTTTTGTTAATATATATGATTAAAAACTTAAAAGGACGTAAAGACAGAACTTGAACTGTGAAAGATCAAAGCTGACAAAGGTCCACCAAAAAGGACAAAGGTGTTTACACCGAAGAAAATCATATTTGATCTATCCTAGTTGAGACGGTTTAAACTTGAGTAAAAAAATGTAATACCCATTTGTTTACACCATAAAAAAATAGGCGTGACGTCATTTAGACCTTGAACTAAAAATTTGGTCCACTCTATGTAAACAAGGCTAATCATGAGTCATTATTGATAACAATTCGATTTATTCATAATAAAGATTTCCCTAAGCATAGACTGATTTTTTTCTTTTGGGTACTTGGTAAAATTCGCACTTAAAAAAATATCATTAATAAAGAAAAAACTCCACAAACATAATACTAAGAACAGTTGCTCGACTCCGAAACATATCAGGCCATTTCTTTCTTTCTTTGTTTTTGGCTCTGGTCCCTACAGGTCCAATTCGCCAGCGCTCCCCTTTTCAGGGCTTTATCAGTGGAAATCTGGATGTCGAGCTCGAAATCCCCAGAAAAAAATTTAAAATATACTTTTAAATCAATGCAAGGCATTGATCGCGCATATCCGGTTTTTGTTCTGATAGTTCCCGCACGCATCAATCCTCCGCCATTGGAGAATACCTCATACACAACACAAACAGAAAAAAACACCAGTTTAGGACTCTAGCCCTAACCAGAAGAAGGACCCCATTAAATGGCGTAAGTATCTCCTTGATCCCTGAGGGTTAAAAATCAATTGATATGGCACCGCCAACCGCCTTCCCAAAAAAGCTATGTAGCTCTTTATTGCGTGACTTCATTGTTCAGAGGTCAAACAGAAACTGAAATTGAGGCCATTTCATTAAAAAAATGTACAATTCAGTATGCGATGTTGTAGGCTGTTCACTACTGGTAAAAACTTTGATAATATATAAATATTATGGAAGTAGAAGAGTCTCCAACGCGAAATTTACTAAAATGCCTGTGGTTAGATCTACTGTCAAAATCTGATAAGTCGTTTATACGGGTTTGTTTGGGCAATGACCTTCTTGTTCGATGTAAACCGCTGCGTGCTAAGCTATTTTTTTTAGTTTGAAAATAAAAGTTAACTTATATCGTTAATTTAGTCAATAATCTCACGGGTAGTTACTTTCACTTAAAGTCCTGTACTAAGGACATTGTCATCTTCTATGGATGTACGGCCACTTTTAAAGTCATTTACCCAATTGCAATTACAGGAGCAAATATGCCATGAAGTGCATCCCACTAAGCTTTGATCTCTTTCAGTGTTTAACCACCACTTATAGCTCACTTGTTTTCATTGTTTAATAAACGCTAGTTTGTTGATTTAATGAACAATAAAAATAAAATTAAGTGATAAATATCACTAAAACTTTAACAGCGATCTAGTGAATGAGGATCACAGGCAATAGCGGATTTACACTAGGGGCACTTAGGGCTAGTGTTCCTTAAACATCAATAGTCTATAGATAGTACACATGTGCATCGATCATATAGATGTACACATGCTATCAAAAAATATATCAAGAACTCTACATACTACATCGAAAAATTAAAATTGTATCTACGGTATAGGTCATTATCGCCCTCTAGTAGAGAGAGAAAAAAGTTAAATTACCTGACTTTAAAAACGTAACAAACATAACAGTATTCTATTCTGTATTTGTCAAATCGAAAAGGGAAGTACCGGAATTTATGTCAAACTTTGTTTACTTTTTATTTTTTAAGGTGTCTTCTGTCTTCCTCTTACCGGTATTTATTTACATTTAGATTGTTTTTATCACGCTTCTTTTATTTTTACTTTTTTGTTTTACATGTGTAATTGGATTTTAGCAATTTTACTTTTACCATTTAAAATGTATTTTATATCTGTAGTGTACTTAATAAATACATAAATAAATAAATAGATATTTCTGTATCATGATACAACTGGCACTATACTTCTCACATTAGAAACTATATTATATCCTTATTTTTTTTTACATCTTTGTTTAATTTTTACACATTTAATTTATCACTTTCTATTAACACAAATTTTAAATTAAAGCTATGTGAGTCAAAACAACATTCCCGAAGGAGATTTGGCAAAAGCTCTGGATATTTAAAAATAAAAAACTATAATAAAAAAAATCTGCAGTGTATTTTTATTTTAATATTATTTTTATTTTAAGTTTTACAATACAAGTTGCAATACAAAAATGTATAATTATTAGGACTTGAAAACTACTGCTTTAAACTTTTACACAATACCCAAAAAACAGGAATAGCTTGTTGCCAATTCAATTTATAAATTAACTTTGCCTCAAAAACCTTTAATTAGTATACCTATTACAGTTATTGCTAAATAAAAACGAAAATCTGTGTAAATGTTTTAACATTGAATCTGGTTTCGTCTTTAATTTCCAATCGAATCCAAGAAAATCTAATCTAAATAAATAAAACTCCCATAATAAAAAATGTTCACAGAAACTATTCCTTCTCTATAAATCTAACAAACCCGTCACTTTTTCTTGTTCAATACAAAAAAAGGACTTTTATGACCCTTCCAGAATACAGAAATTATAGGAAGCTAACAAAAAAAAAACAATTACCTGCATAGATACTTAAGTGCATCGATAAAATATGAATTACTTGCAAATATGTTTATTTCTAAGCTCAAATAAATTAATTTAGAAAAACTTTCATATACTTTTAACTATCTTAGGAAAAAAAAAATAACTCACCATAAATCAAACTAATATAAAATATTCAATGATCCAACTTAGCACCAATATACTTATTTTAAAATAACATTAGGTAGATATTTTTTAAACTGAAGTTAATTAAATGTATTTTGCAAGTACAATGTCAACTAAAATATATTATACAAATCTGTATGTGTACTTACCAGTCTTAATAACCTACTTTAAAAAATTAAATTTATCATGTAGTTAGTTTAATTTTTTGCCTTTGAGCAAAAGTCTTAAGAATATAAGCTTTAACAATTTTAAAAAACCTGCCTTCACTTAAAACTGATGAATTCTGTTGAGAAACCTTAGAAGTATGGTTTCTTAGCATCACACTATCTTATCTTCATTATTTTGACATTTTATAAACAATAACAATAGACCACAACTTATTATAGAAAGGATAGTAGCATATTATGTTATGATGAATTACAGAATTGTATCATAGTAACGAACAAAATAATATGAAAAAGAAGTCAGCAAAATTAAATAAAATTTGTAAACACAACAAGACGTCTTCTGGGCTAAGGTAAGTGACACAAGGCATTCACATCAAATCACCGTATTATTCCTTTTAAAAAGCGAAACAAAGACTTTTCCAACAACTGATTGATAAATTAATTGTATTAACTGAAATCTTAAGTTTTCTACAGCACTTTGAACACAATATTAGTTTTACTGAGTTTTAAAACAAGCTGTTTAAATGTTTTGGGTGCACGCTTCTGTTGGCAATACAAAGTAATTAAACAGAGAAACTTTAAAAACCGGTGCAATTTATCACTTAACCAAATAATAACAAAACCATAGTTAACATACCTGGTGCTTTGTTTGCTATTTTATTAAAACAGGTTGTAAAAACTTCATACAAATGTTGCATAGGTTCATCATCGCTGGCAGCCATTTTGGGGCACTAGACACTACTGACAAGACAACACCAACGACACCCAATCGGCGGTAACCTGTCAAACAAAGAGCGGGCGATTTGAAATAACCTGTTGTGACTGTTATAGTGGCGTTAAATTTAACAAGTTGAATTCGAATTTTGAAAAGGGTGTGTGGTATGTGCCTTTAATTTTTATATGAACATTTTACTTGCAATTGTATATCACCGCAAATAGCTACATAGATCGTTTGTCTTCATATAACACTCAAAATTAATTTAGAATTACCAATAACCACCGACAGAAAAAAAAATTAATTATTAATTTTATATTTCCTTATATAATAAATAATAAGCCAGGATTAATTTATTATATTATATTATGAAAAGAAATAAATACGATAATGGTTATCTTAGATAAAACAAAAAATTTTAGCACTTTCAATTTCAAGCAGGAAATCGTGGAGTACAGGGTCCCATCCCATTCTTAGAAGTTGTGGCCCTGAAGGATTGCTGGGCTGTCCGGAAAAGTCACACTTTATTATTACGATGAAATTTTACATGGAGGTGCATTTTTATTAATACGGAACCGGGCTTTTAATATTTTTCGCACTATAAATTATAATAGGCTATTGTAAAATACGGGTAAATCTGTTAAAAAACACTTTAAACCTAGAAATGATTTTGGAAGTACATGAATTGAGATAAAACCTTTTGCATTCTCTTTTACCCCATTTTTTTACACCCTACACCCTTAAAAAATACATTTTGCTAAAAAAAAGAGTTTTTTCCCATTTATAATGGTACATATGGGTTTTTGAGCCACTAAATTTAAATAAAATACTGGAAATTACATTTAAGGGCTGAAAAAGGCTAAATTCACCCTTTTTTACCCCGTACCTCCCTAAAACACACATTTCGCTAAAAAAAAGTTTTTCCCGTTTTTAATAGTACAGTAGGTTTTTGGGTCACTATACAACAAGCCCTGTTGGCTGCAGTGTCGAGGCGGACAAAACCTCAACTTGTGTATTTACTTTATCAATCAATCAATCAATCAAATTCGAATATGATATTAAAAATTACATTTAAGGGCTTAGTAGGGCTAAATACACCCTTTTTTAGACCCGACACCCCTAATGTAATTTCTAATGTAATATTTGAATTTAGTACCCCAAGAAACCTATATATTTATTTATATTTATCGTTAAAAACGGGGAAACATTTTTTTTAGCAAAATATATATTTTAGGGGTGTAGGGGGTAAAAAAGGGTAAATTTAGCCCTTTCTTAGCCCTCAAATGTAATTTCTGATATTATATTTAAATTCAGTGGCCCAAAAAACCCTTATGTACCATTAACAATGGGAAAAAACTTTTTTTTAACAAAAGGCCTCAAATGTATTTTTTAATATTACATCCGAATTCAGTGACCCAAAAAACCTATATGTACCATTAAAAAAAGGGATTTTTTTTAGCGAAATATATGTTGAGGGTAAAAAAGGGTGAATTAAGCCCTTCTTAGCCTTGGCCCTCAAATTTAATTTCTACTATTATATTTAATTCAGTGGCCCAAAAACCCTATATGTACCATTAAAAATGGAAAAAACTTTTTATTAGCGAAATATATATTTTTTAGGTGTGTAGGGTGCAAAAAAGGGTACATTCAGCCCTTCTTAGCCCTCAAATGTAATTTTTAATGTTATATTCGAATTCAGTGACCCAAAAAACCTATATGTACCATTAAAAATGGGGAATAACTTTTTAAGGGTGTAGGTGTAAGGTGTAAAAAAATTGGGTAAAAAACACCCCCTTTTGTAGTATCCAATATCCCTTTCCGACACTTTGTAGTTGATCTGTTTCTTAAAAGAATCCAAAAGGTTTCATCTTGATTCATGTACTTCCAAAATTATTTAAAGGTGAATCACAGATTTACCCGGACTATTGACTATCATCACCTTAGATAATGTACAAATTCGTAAGAGCAATTTTATGGTTGATTATTATTTTGGATGCCTAAATCTAAAAAAAATTACAGAGTGCTAGGAAATTTAGACTTGCATTTTTGATAACGGGGTATAAATTTGTCATCATTATAAAAATTTTAAAATATCTCGAAATCTATATGCATATTTGCAAAATATATAAGGAGCTTTTTTTGTAGGAAACGACATCCAGTAGAGTTTAAAAAAAAATATTGCAAAATAAATGCATCAAACAAAATTAAAAAAGAAAAAAACATTTTTGTTGTAGATATTTGTCCACAAGTTTTTTCTGAGTCTAGATGTACTGGGTGGTCGTAAAATAAGGAAAAAATTAATTATCTCTAAACCATTTTTTTTAACCGCTCGGACCCGTCGATTTTGTTTTTTAATCGCGCATATTCTGACATAAAATGTGGATATACAGGGTGTTCCAAATAAGCGTGGCAGAAAAATATTTTTATTAAATAGAATCCCCTGTATATTATTGCATATTCGGATTCGTCGGAAAATTCTAAACATTTTCCTGTAACATGTGTTATACTTAAGTCCAAGCGTTTTGGAGTTATTCTCATTCAAATTTTGAAAAAAGTCATGGGAAAAACAAAGAATAAAATTATGTTAAAAATGTTTTAGTTATCGAAAAAAAGTCTGGTGAACTTAAAAATAATTTTTCTTAAGTAAATGTCCGAAGTGTCTTCCGTTGGTCAACTGACTGGTGTTAAATCGGGTAACCTTGGCGGACACTCAATAAAACCACCTCTTCTTCTTTCGTGTTTTGTGTATGACATCAAATTGTGTTTGTGCCTGAGGTTATCGAAGGAACAAATGATATTTTGTCACCGCATCGTAAAGCAGGTATGAATACAGCGCCCGATAGGGTGATTAGAATGAATATACCGTAAATGTCATTTTGATTTTATTACAGAGGGGCGGGATTACTTTACATTTTATTTGTAAACGCAACACTAGAAGAAACTGTGCAAACGTCAAAAAACGCGGGGAAAAAACAATTTTTGTTATCTAACAGCGTATACGTCAAAATAAAAACAACCCAATCAGATTTTAGCATTTTGACAGTTACGCTAGGTTTTTACGCTCATCAGAATTAAACTCTTTTGACATGACACAATTTTACGTACAATTTGACTGGATCCCCAATCAAATTAGGTCATATGAGCTGGGATTCTCTAAAAATATAAGGAAAGGGAAAGTCAAAATAAGGATCACATGTCCTTGTTGCCCTTAAAGGTAATTCATAAGTTTGTCACTGTTTCGAAAGCGATAGAGAAAAGGAAGGTCAAAAAATTTGCTTACAGAATCGGGCCCATGGAGCCAAATCAATCAAATTCAAGGTCATTTGGTTGTCGAGTCTGCCCGACTCGATCATATCAAATCACATCGGGTGAAACTGGTTCGTGTCGTGTGAATGCTAATTGCCCCATTAGATACTTTTTGTTCCTTGCTCCATGCAGGTGTCATTTCCTTAAAGCGCAAAACTACGCCAGTGCAGCACCGAACACAAAGTGGTATAAAAATTGGCGATTTTGACAATCTGATCATAAGCCAATTCAATTATCAATCATCATTAATGATAAAGCCGGAGTCTCATGCATCCGATTTCCGACGATCCGATCATCCGAAAGTATTTTGATTGGTCAAAACATTGTGCGCCACAATGTTCTGACCAATCAAAATACTTTCGGATGATCGGATCGTCGGAAATCGGATGCATGAGACTCCGGCTTAAGTAGTATAAATTGTATCGTGTGGAAGGGGTTTTAACTTTTACACTGCAACGAATAATGGTTGTAGAAGGTATAGGTAAAAAACACGGTAATTGTCTCTAAAGTTGCCTCCTCTCCAAATTTGACCAAATTTGGTATACGGGGGTTTTTTGAGGCGCTGATTATGAATCTTTTTTCGGCAACGTTTCGTTTTCGAGATATTAACCATCAAAGTTGAAAATCAAGCTAACCTTATTTACACTATTCCTCCTTCTCTTTGCACAGAATTCTTGATTTTTACACTAAATTGGCACACAATATTTCTCAAACACCTTTTAAAAATTTGTTTTTATATTTATTTTACACCTTTTTTCCATTTAATTGCAAACCCCCACTTTCACACGCCACAACGTGGCCGCAACCATGAATACACTAGGGTTTTTATAAACAAATATGGCTGCTGCCTTTGAACTTGAAAGTTCGCAATTTAATGGAAAAAAAGTGTAAAATAATTAAAAATGCAAGGTTTTAAAAGGTTTTTATGAAATATTGTGTGCCACTTTAGTGTAAAAATCAAGAATTCTAGTGAAAATGAGGTTAGTTTGATTTTCAACTTTGATAATGAATATCTCGAAAACGAAACGTGGCCGAAAAAATATTTTTTCGGATTCGTAATCAGCGCCCCAAAAAACCCCCGTTTACCAAATTTGGTCAAAATCGGAGAGGAGGCAACTTTCGAGACAATTACCAAAAATTTGTAGCATATCATTATTATAGTCATACGAAAAAATAAGCACATATAGCTCTTATTATATTTCCACTAAAATTATATTTCATAAAATATAAAATAATTAAAAAACAAAAATATTAAAAACAATAATGTGACATAACAGCTTAAAGATCAAATTAAAAACTTGACGTTTTGTTCCCGCTGCTGGTGCAGTTCCCGTTCGCAAGTTAAACTTATGTCCTTAAATACAACCATTTATAAACGCCGTCGACCCAGTTACCATATATTTGATATTTCGTTCGACTTTGGGCGGTAGCCATCTTCATCAAACTTTGTCGACGATCGCTTTATTTATGAGTATTATTAACGTATACTTATACTTGCATTAATAACCCCTATTAATGCATGATTTTCTATTAATCAACGATTGTAGTAAAGGCAACTAATATACACAAGTGTAGACATTTATTCTATGTATAACCTTGTCATTCAAATAACAACCTTTAAAACATAACACCTGTTAAGTTAATTGCCTAGCACTGAAATACATCTCGAAAAAAAATAAATTTAAAAATTATGGTTTTTACAATTTAATAACAAAACGATTACCGAAAAAATACTGTAATTAACTAGGGCATTAATTGGCGATTAATGATCTCAACCCTTAACGTGCTCGCGCGTCGAATGACCTCGATCATTAATCGCTCTTGTTGATTAAGTAGCTAAAGAAGGGACTTTAATTTGAGCTGAGGATACGTCCTTCTCAATTCGTGTAATGTAAATACTGGCATGTGTTTTACATTGGTCTGTATGACCAATATACCTTGCAGATATGCACCGCATTTTTGAAACCCTTACAAATGGCCTTACTCATGTCATTACGGTATATTCAAGCTGAACAGCAGAAGTCCAGGAATTTAGAATGCAACATCACAAGTTGATTAAAACTTTTGTGATCGCCTAGAAATTGTTGCCATACATAAGTCGTAGTGTTTTTTTGAAATTCGTCTTTTCGGAAAGATCCTAGTCTCTTTATAAAGCGTCGGCGTATCATGTAAAATCATCAAGCTAGGCTTATCATGAAGAGCCGGCGCTGTTTCATCATTTTGTATCGTAACAGAACCTGACTAATTCTTACGCTTTTTTGTGGAAATCGATCGTAGTGGCGTGAAAAAAGTGTGTTTTTGCATGTGAAAATCAAAAGGGGAATCGCCGCCAATTTATGGGGTCCTTCATTTGGGGCTAAGCGCTGTGAGCGATAAAGGCCTAGATCCATTCCTTATTACAATGTTTGCCGGCCATGTATATTTCATTTAATGGCCTTGCCAGCACTCTTTATTGGCAAGGCATTGACATATCGGTACCTATCAAAAAGACGTGCAAGTGGTCAGGCCGGTGCTCCGTATGTGTTTTAACAATTTTCAAAGTTTGTTTGCCTTTCATTGAACTTAGAAATTTGTCTGATACTGAGTTAATTGGAACTTGGTCAAGATATCTACCGGTTAAATGCTTAAATTGTTTTTTTTTCTATCTCTTAACCAAAAGATAATTGTGATACGTCATTGGAAATGTAGGCAATGATAGGCTATAAGTAGGTAACCCCTCACTTGAGACCGACAGACGCCCGTCGCGACGCCTGACGTCACTCGTCGCAACGCCTGACGTCACTATTTAGGACCATTTTAGTTTTCGTAGAGGGCTATATTAAGTGAACACCATCTGACGTCATCAGGAACCATTTTGGAAATAAATAAAACAGTCTGGGATTCGAACCACCTAGCGCCTCGTCCTATTGCTTCTGATCCCAACGCCTTAAACCTTGCGCCCACCGGGGCATATTAAATAGTATTGGTTAAATTGTGTATAGTAGAAGAGACGTAAATAATTAGGAATCTTAGGCTACTACTATTTTAGAGCACTGTGCATGCGTTAAAAAAATGGCGGCTGTCAGCTGTCAAATGTCAAACCTAACATGTGGGGCCCTGCGTTTAATCACCAGGCCTAGGACTTAAGAGCAGAACATTATAAACAGACGCTGCGAACGTCATTGGTGTTTTGCTGGTTGCATAATTTATTTAGGAATCTTATTCTAACTATATTTTAAGATATTACGCAAGTGTCACCTGTCAAATTCATATATTAATCAACGCTCCGTTGTAAATAAAAAAGTCTAGGAACTCGAACCAGGAACAGTTTCTATGACATATTATATGCGGTGGGCTCGAACCTGTAAAATATGTCGGTTAACGAATTATTCTGTATTTGTAGCAGTATATAATAGATAGCGTTAGGTAGGTACACCCCGATGATGATGTTGGTTAAATATGGAATGGAAACGTTGTATTATAAAGCATTTGTTATTGCTAAATAATTAAATAAAAAGGCTATGTAGGGGCTCGAACCAGGAAAATATGGCGGTTGGCAAATTATTCCGTTTACGTAGCAGTGTATAAAGGATAGGTTAGGTACACCCCGATGATGGTGTTTAAATATGGAAACGTTATAGTATATGTATTAAATATGTACAAGTGCTAAAAAAGGGTATAATTTAAAAAGTGTTTATATGAAAGATCGCTATTTGAACAAGTTTTTATTAATGGTTTAGACAGAACATGTTTTAAGCATCTGCGCACCTTTTCCAAAGGTCCTTATATGTTTTTTGCTTATATCTCAGCTTCTATTTGTCGGATCAATGTCGTTTTTTCTCTAAATGATTCAAGATACTAAAATACACATATAGGTTGTTTAAATTTAATATTAGCATAATGCCCTTTTGGCAACACTACGTATAACTTTTTTATTTATTATCCGATTAAAATAATTCTTTTTTATTCTAATTCAAGATACTAAAATACACATATTTGATGTTTAAATTTAATATTAGCATAAAGTCTTTTTGGCAATACTATGTATAACTTTTTATTTAATATTCGATTAAAATAATTTATTTTTATTCTAATTCAGTATGTTAAAACATACATATTTAATGTTTAAATTTAATATTATCATATAGCCTTTTTGACAACACTACATATAACTTTTTATTTATCAACAGATTTAAATAATTCTTTTTTATTCTAATTCAGGATGTTAAAACATACATATTTGATGTTTAAATTTAATATAAGCATAAAACTTTTTTGGCAACACTATGTATAACTTTTTTATTTATCAACAGGTTTAAATAATTCTTTTTTATTCTAACTCAAGATGTTAAAACAAACATGGTCCAAATTTAATATTGGCATAAAGCCCTTTTGGCATCACTACGTTTAACTTCTTTTATTTATTATACGATTAAAATAATTCGTTTTTAAATACATTCTAATTTTTCTCTACCTTCTATCAAATTATAGACTTTCGGTCAAAATAGCAAAGCCTTAATTAAAAATATTTATACAATTTAACAACTTAACTTATACAGCGTTTTAACTAAGATTAAAGTACAAACTATAGATATAAAAAGTCTTTTAAGTAAATCGTTAGTAGTTCAACTTAACGAAGTATACGTTTCGATAAATATTTAGACAAATTATCCTTCTCTCGCGTCCCTAGCGACCCAGACTCGTCTGGAGAGAGAAGGAGGAAGAAAGACAAGATAACCCCTTAAAGAAAGAGAGAGAGACACAAACCACAACTAACCACGATGACGTCAAAGAACAGATGTCCGCTGTCCGCCGAGATAAAAGGTTACCCACCTCAAGGTCACCGGACGTTGATATGCCTCATTTACATATCTAAAGCGTATCTGATATGAATAAATTATAATCCACTTTAACTAACCAATTGCTGTTATTTGAAAATACAGGGCTGTTATTTGGAAAAACAGTGCTGTTATTTGAAAATACAGGGCTGTTATTTGGAAATACAGTGCTGTTATTTGGAAATACAGGGCTGTTATTTAAAAATACAAGGCTGTTATTTAAAAATACAGGGCTGTTATTTGGAAAAACAGTGCTGTTATTTGAAAAGACAGGGCTGTTATTTGGAAATACAGGGCTGTTATTTGGAAATACAGGGCTGTTATTTGGAAAAACTGTGCTGTTATTTGGAAATACAGTGCTGTTATTTGGAAATACAGGGCTGTTATTTGAAAATACAGGGCTGTTATATGAAAATACAGGGCTGTTATTTGGAAAAACAGTGCTGTTATTTAAAAATACAGGGCTGTTATTTGGAAATACAGGGCTGTTATTTGAAAATACAGGGCTGTTATTTGAAAATACAGGGCTGTTATTTGGAAAAACAGTGCTGTTATTTAGAAAAACAGTGCTGTTATTTGAAAATACAGGGCTGTTATTTGGAAAAACAGTGCCGTTATTTGGAAAACAGTGCTGTTATTTGAAAATACAGTGCTGCTATTTGGAAATACAGTACTGTTATTTAGAAAAACAGTGCTGTTATTTGGAAATATGCGAATAAATTTCTAATTTTCCATTGCATTTGTTTAATGAAAATACCAGTTAAATACTCGTAATATTTCTGAGTTGGAAACGCATTTACGGTAGAGCGATAAAAATTTAGTATGGTTGCATCTTGTTTATTTATTTTCCCAAATATGCAGTTAAACAAATCCCTTCTGACCTCATACCTTTAATCCCTGAGGGCTAAGTCGTAATAATAATCTAATAAACTTACTAAGGGAGTGTTTCAAATAATTAGTGAAACATCTGTAACCTGAAAGAATAAGGAAAACGTCATTATGTATATACTTCTGTATTACATGTTTACCGTTAAAGATTCTAATTCTAATACTAATGATTTGTCTAAATATTTATCGAAACGTATACTTCGTTAAGTTCAACTACTAACGATTTACTTAAAAGAATTTTTATATCTATAGTTTGTACTTTAATCTTAGTTAAAACGTGTATAAGTTAAGTTGTTAAATTGTATAAATCTTTTTAATTAATGCTTTGCTATTTTGACCGAAAGTCTATAATTTGATAGAAGGTAGAGAAAAATTAGAATGTATTTAAAAACGAATTATTTTAATCGTATAATAAATAAAAGAAGTTAAACGTAGTGATGCCAAAAGGGCTTTATGCCAATATTAAATTTGGACCATGTATGTTTTAACATCTTGAGTTAGAATAAAAAAGAATTATTTAAACCTGTTGATAAATAAAAAAGTTATACATAGTGTTGCCAAAAAAGCTTTATGCTTATATTAAATTTAAACATCAAATATGTATGTTTTAACATCCTGAATTAGAATAAAAAAGAATTATTTAAATCTGTTGATAAATAAAAAGTTATATGTAGTGTTGCCAAAAATGCTTTATGATAATATTAAATTTAAACTTTAAATATGTATGTTTTAACATACTGAATTAGAATAAAAATAAATTATTTTAATCGAATATTAAATAAAAAGTTATACATAGTGTTGCCAAAAGGACTTTATGCTAATATTAAATTTAAACATTAAATATGTGTATTTTAGTATCTTGAATTAGAATAAAAAAGAATTATTTTAATCGGATAATAAATAAAAAAGTTATACGTAGTGTTGCCAAAAGGGCATTATGCTAATATTAAATTTAAACAACTTATATGTGTACTTTAGTATCTTGAATCATTTAGAGAAAAAACGACATTGATCCGACAAATAGAAGCTGAGATATAAGCAAAAAACATATAAGGACCTTTGGAAAAGGTGCGCAGATGCTTAAAACACATGTTCTGTCTAAACCATTAATAAAAACTTGTTCAACTAGCGATCTTTCATATAAATTTTTTTTAAATTATACCCTTTTTTAGCACTTGTACATATTTAATACATATACTATTTTTAATAACCAAATGCACAAGTAAAACGACTCGCGCTATAAACAATGCTTTATAATATTAAACAACGTTTCCATATTTAACCAACATCATCATCGGGGTGTACCTACCTAACGCTATCTATTATATACTGCTACAAATACAGAATAATTCGAGCCCACCGCATAATATGTCATAGAAACTGTTCCTGGTTCGAGTTCCTAGACTTTTTTATTTACAACGGAGCGTTGATTAATATATGAATTTGACAGGTGACACTTGCGTAATATCTTAAAATATAGTTAGACTAAGATTCCTAAATAAATTATGCAACCAGCAAAACACCAATGACGTTCGCAGCGTCTATTTATAATGTTCTGCTCTTAAGTCCCAGGCCTGGTGATTAAACGCAGGGTCCCACATGTTAGGTTTGACATTTGACAGCCGCCATTTTTTTTAACGCATGCACAGTTCTCTAAAATAGTAGTAGCCTAAGATTCCTAATTATTTACGTCTCTTCTACTATACACAATTTAACCAATACTATTTAATATGCCCTGGTGGCCGCAAGGTTTAAGGCGTTGGGATCAGAAGCAATAGGACGAGGCGCTAGGTGGTTCGAATCCCAGACTTTTTTATTTATTTCCAAAATGGTTCCCGATGACGTCAGATGGTGTTCACTTAATATAGCCCTCTACGAAAACTAAAATGGTCCTAAATAGTGACGCCAGGCGTTGCGACGAGTGACGTCAGACGTCGCGACGGGCGTCTGTCGGTCTCAAGTGAGGGGTTACCTACTGCAATACTTTCGAAATCACACAGTAGCTTTAAAAGCTATATACGATGCGACAGAATAGAATCAGGCGTCTGATATTTATTAAAAAGGGTTTTTATTTGTTCTTATGTCTGGTAGTTTACTCTACAACTACAACACTTATGCCCTAAAAGAAAGAAATCGAATAAAGGTATACGCTGTAACACAGAAGCTTATAATTTCTAGATCCTTTAAAACACCTCGCTTATTATAATATATTGAAAAAATTAATGTTTCGGCAAGCAATAAGAAATGTGCCAAAAATCAAATTAACATCCAGGTACCCAATCCCTAATTTTCCTGAATTTGTCAAAGTAGACAGTGAAGATATAGATGCATGGTAGACTTTAAGAAAGCTTAATGCGATTACACATCTATATCATGCAAATGCAAGTCCGTATAACCTATGGTCAAGAGGCCTTGCTTGGCTGTAATTAACCCCATCATTTTTGTCTTCTGGTTCGCTCCTGCTGTACTAAGTAAATTTTGAAAAATATGGATTGGCTTAAGATTCTGTGTTAACTTTGTATAGTTCCTAATAAAATATATACGTTTTTTTTTATAATTCTATTTTCGAAACTTTAAAAAACGGGTGAATCGGCTAAAGGTTTAGATTAGTTTATGTTGACAAAGTAATTTATTTATTTTATTTATTTTTATTTTTATAATTTTATTTATTAAAATACATACAAAGTTTAGTTTCTATTTGACCTCCGACCAGTGAAGTACTCAGGATATGAAAAGGGCTGATGTGCATCAAATCGGGCGACAGTTCTTTTTCCGGGAAGGCGGTTTGAGGAACCGTATCAACAGCTTTCACCCTCGGGGATCAAAGAAAACTCACGCTAAACGACGGGGTCCTTCTTCTGGGGCTAAGCGCTGTGAACGAAGATTCCTATACCTGTCCTTTTCTTTCGGGGGCCCACGAGAGATATTCCTAATGGCGGAAGATGGTTACGCGCTCGGCAGGAAGTGACAGTACTGACAGAAAGCGGTTATAGGTAATAACAGTAGCAGTCCTTGGTCGGATCGCCATTGTTTGTGCCTTTTATCGATAAAATCATTTCAAAACAAGAAAGAAAAATCGTAATTTCAAGAGCCATCAGGGGCACATGCCCGTCTTACTGGAGACTCCCACACAGACAAAGCCCGGGAGAGCTGTGTCTGGAACGGGGAGTACTGGCAATTGACCCAATTAGGGATCTAAGCCAAAAACAAAAAGACAACAACAACATACAAGGTTTACTTCAGCCTGACATCAATTTTATATAAGTAGTTATAGCTTATGCTTAATACAAGTTTATGTATAAAGATTTTTTACTTTAGGTATGGTTATCAATAGTTTTAAATTTTACTTCCCATTAACTGTTGTTTCTGTTAAAATATTTTGCTCCACTTTAAAGAAAGACGGTCGTATAAGCTCCGCCACTTCACACCGGGTAGCTAAACAAAATATTCACCTTTGATGGCGCCTAAGCTATTAGAAATAAAAAAGTTCTGTGAAGTTATGGTCCTCATAGAAATCAAAAATTTTAAACTTTCTATCTGTAACTTAAAAAGTAGTTCGTCTGTAAAACTCAGTAAAATTTTCTTTAATAATCTGTCCAAATTTTTTTTAATTATTTTTTGTATTTTTTCACAATATTCACCACTATAATACTTAACAAACTCTACAGCCAAATAAAACAACTTGTTTTAATCTTGTTTTAAATATGCCTTTATCTCATAAATTTTTTCCCCAGTTACATACTTTTTAAGCCGACTTATATCAAAAACAAGTGAAATAGGACATAATCGAAAAAAAAATGTTCCATTCAGGATGTTTTATTTCCAAACATTTAAATTTTTGATTATGTTTTTGAGGTACCCTTTATGTCTCCCAAATATTTAGGAGTTTTGCACCTCTATAATTTCTATAACTTTTCTAAAAAGCTTTTGTTTGTATCTCTGATAGCTTGGGTACTAATGGCAAACCCCTCAGGCACTATTGAAGGTAAATACCTTGTTTCCTTAAACTGCCTATTTGTTTAAAAATATAGATATTTTTGTTGTTTTAAGTAATGACAGATTATAAGAAACAATGAATATATTATAAATATGTATATTACAATAATCTACAAAAATTGTATGAACTTTAAACCAGTGTTTAACAACAATAAAATAATAACTAGGTATAAATTATATTTCAAGTATAGTAAGGAGTATTTTTTAGGAACCTTTTAAAAAACATTCAAAGCATTCAATACATACCCATAAATATACAGAAGTCCCAGCTCATTAAGTAAATCTACTGTTTTACCTTACTGAAGTATCAAATTGACCTTGAGGGACCTTTGTTACTGCTTAAAAGCATTTAAATTTTTGCCATAATTACTTTCATGATTTTATACAATAACTAAGTCAAGTTCTTGCCGCATAGAGCTAAATTTTTGCTTTATTTGTCGTAAAAGAGGTAAAAGTGAAACTAATAAAAATTAATTCAAGACAACCATACCATTCAAGAACATCGAGAAGACAACAAGTAGCTGAGTAATTATAAAGTTTTTCCAGAAAAGATACCTTGTGTTTTTAGTTTTTATTCATATTTTTTATGTCATGTATTTTTGTATACCGGGTGACACAGCGGACATGTAACAGCCCATAACTTTTTTAGTTAATATAAGTTAGAAATAGAGGTTAATTTTTTAAATTTTAGGAATGTACTTTTTTACCGCCTAATATCTTAAAATCCAAAATAGGAAACTTCAATTTTTATTTAATGCAACTTTAGATTAGACATTTACTATTTCATATAATTTATCAGAGCTAGTATAAAAAACTAACTTTCTTAGTAAAAATGCAAAATTATACATATCATTTTTCTATGATAATAGTTTAGTTCACCTTTGTGGTATAGGTTAAATTATTAAATAAATTTCTTTGATTTGTACATTTGTACCAAAAAATTGTCTTTTACTTTCATGGATCTCTTTATAAGTTTTACATTTTTGTTATCCCTATACTGGGTATTACACTGCCTACTTGGCGCATTATTGTTACATGTACTTATACTTATTATAAGGATTTGCGAATCAATGTAGATACATATAATTTTGCGATTTTGGTAAAAAGGTCAGTTGTGCATACCAATTTCGATAAATTATATGAAAAAGTAAATGTTTGATTCAAAGGTAAATTAAATAAAAATTGAAGTTTCCTATTTTGGATTTTGAGATATTAGGCGTTAAAAAAAATCATTTCTAAAATTTGTAAAATTACCCTTTATCCCTAGCTCTTATAAATTAGATAAAAAGTAAAAAAATACAAATCTTTTTACGCCCTATTCTTCACACCTCAACGCCTTTTACGTGCTAATAATTTGTAATTGTCACGTCATGGCCTACTAAAATTATGGGAAAAAATAAAATGACAAGTGTGACACATGGTTAAAAAGAGAATTTTTAGGCAGATCGGGTAGGCTAAAAATATATACAGGGTTCTACTTAAAATTTTAAATTTAGGGTTACTTTCGGTTAAACCGGAAGTGAAAAATTGTTTTATTTAGTCAATTAACGCGTGTCCTTATGACAGGTGTATCCACTACATTTTAAAAATTAATTCCAATAAATAAAAAAGTTATGGGCTGTTACATGTCTGCTGTGTCACCCGGTACACTGCTTCTTTTAAAAATTTCGCATCAAATGGGAAATGTTTTGGTTATTAATTTTAATAATAAAATCATCGCTTTAATGACACCTGTCATCAGTCATTTTTTTTCCAAATATGACGTAATTTAAAAAAAAAAAAAAGGTATAAAAAAGTTGTTTATAATGCAATTTCATGTCCATGTACAAAGTCTAAACCACCTACGATGAAGTTGATTTTTTCACTATTTTTGGCAAATAAAAAAATTTAAAAATTTACTTATATTAACGTATTTGTTAGTAAAATACTAACTTCCTTATAGTATTTTTAAAAGAAGTTTTGCCTTCTGTATTTTGTTTTTTGGAAATATCATATGTGGTGCAAAGTTTAAATTTTTACAAACAAACACCATTATTAATTTTTATTTTATGTAGTATATATAATTTAAACTCCAGGAAGTTGCCAATAAAAATACAAAAATCACACTTAGGTGGCAGTAACCGCTGTGAAAGCCGATATCGTAATGCATTGCATATGTTTTAGGTTTTCACAGCAGTTACTGCCATCTAACTAACTAGGTTTGGTGCGCAATAATAAACTCACTTTTAGCCTTGGTTTTACTGACAAAAAAGTTAGAATGGCATAATATAATGCGTAATAAAACAACTTATCTGTAAACCTAAAAATCAGTGACTGTTAATTTGTAAAAAATTGCTGTCAAATTTTGGCTAAATTACCGCACCATTAAATTTATGCGATTATCACATTTTATATATATTTTCACTTAAATTATAATCGCACTTGTTAAGTTTGGTTAATGTTAAAGTATATATTATAACTAAAAAAACATATCATAAAATACAGTGCAGAACAAGTAGAGCGTTCTTGTTTAGATTATTTAAATGCAAATGTATCTTACTTTTGTATCCACAATTTCACAAAATTTGTAGAAGTCCATAAGGTATAGAATCCAGCTTCTGAATGGAAATGGGGCGATAAACCACAAAAAACCTATTTATATATTATTAGAGCAGAACCTGTAAATATGGAAAAATCCATTATCGGTATAAAACCATACTGTCATAAAACAACTTTCGGTGAAATTACTAGCTTGGAACATCGAGACAGATTCAAACCCTTATCTTTTTAAGATACCTATGTAACTAAACCACTTTAGAAAATAGAATTTTACTTTGTCTGAGACCTCTGTATCTTACTACATTACTATATTTCCTTATTAATAATATATATATATATATATATATATATATATATATATATATATATATATATATATATATATATATATATATATATATATATATATATATATATATATATATATATATATATATATATATATATATATATATATATATATATATATATGTATAAAGTATGTGACTAGGATTATAAAATATAAATATAAAGCTTTAAACCTACAAGTGTACGGCTTCGAATTTGTATTCAGTAATAAAGTTATTACATATACATCTAGCTTAAAAAAATGAATATTTAAAACAAATTTATAGAGTCCGTCCAATACATTTACAACATTTTAACTAGTTTATAATTTCTTTTAGATCTACTACTATTGGCGTAAATTATATAACTTCATTTAAATACAGATACACTGCCATCATCTTAATGCCTTTTAAATGCGACTAAAATCCAACGAAAATTTCATTTAAAAATTTGTAGTACACTGTGCAGCTCATTTGTTTGTAGTTTTTAAAAATAGTCCCGAAAACATTAAAATATAATATAAACTGGACTTTTTTTGTAATGCATACACGGCTTCAAAGTACAACTGTATTGTACACAGAGGGGGGGACACACCGCGCTATATATATATATATATATATATATATATATATATATATATATATATATATATATATATATATATATATATATATATATATATATATATATATATATATATATATATTATATATATATATATCAATTTTGTCCACATAGATAGTCGGGAAATAAATTTGAATCTTACTATTAAAATCGTAAAGAGTACAGAAAAAGTTGATAAACTGTGGTGGTATCTTAGTGCTACTGTGTTGTAGAGTACGTTAACAATAATTGTGTTGCTGTACACAAAATGTCGGATAGTAAACTTGTTTTAACTACCTCTTAAAAATTTAATATGCTAGCACGAAACTAACACACAATATTTTCCATAATATTTAAATTTTATTGTCTTCGAGACAAGTAAGGAAGTTTTGAGTTTACGTTTGTTTTGTTTATTTTACACACACAATTTACTGTGTATAATTTAAACGTGTTATTTATATCACGAACATTGTTCCTTAAAATTAAAAATTATATTTTTTTGTAAAAAAATTTTATACCAAAAACTTGTTTTAACAATTTTGGATCTAAATATTTACAAACGAAACTTGTTTACTGACGTACTAAACTAAACCTATATACAAAAACCTAGCAACGCTACAGTTTTTTTTGGAATTAAAACCTTAAAGCTGAAGGCAAAGATTATTAGAACTTACATTAGAAGAAAACTTGCGTTACTGGTCTTATATTACACTGTATACTTAAGGTTATTTTTTTAGTTTTTAGTCCTAAATACTCATACTTTAAATAAGGTTTTCAAAGGGCCTAAAAAACATTAGAAGTATAAAAATCACAAATGAGCAAAAAATAAATGTCACTAATGAGAGTGTCACCAAATGTTACTGAGTGGGATTTTCATTTGGTGCTTGTTGTGGTTCACCTTCTTGTTGCGGTTGATTGTCAATATTGTTATTGTTATTACCGGCATTACTTCCTTCTCCTGTAGCGTTTTCGCTGTCCGAAATTCTTGCTAACCCTATTTAAATTAAAAATTCTCAATTAACTAAACATATTTGATAAATTACTCATTATTTATATGATACTGGTACATTTTCAAACTCGCTCAACATTTTCTTTTAAAATAAATCAAGTAAGATGTGTTTTAGAGAAAAAAGTGTTCAGTGAAAAAATATCTTAATTGTTTGTTGCTAAAGCACAATTCATGGCATTTTCTTAATATATCATTTGCACATAGCAGATTTTTCTAAAGTTAAACAGCAAAACGTACTAAGGGATCATTGCATGAAGGTGAAAAATCACATAACAAGAGAGATCTTCAATACTATTAATTAAAAGAAAAACAGAAAAAGCAGTAGGGACAGTACACTTCTGTAATTGCATTCAATATTAAAATATTTTTTAGCAAGACTACCCCTTTTTGTAAATCGTTTTTTTGCAATCTTAGAATATTTATATGCCTCTCCTGTAGATTTTTTGTTAGCCAAAACAGTTCCTTCAACTATTTTCTCTACCTCCCAATATCAGAATTTACCTAGTTATCATACTTCATGACAAAACTGTTTTATTTTGCGAGTACCACAAAAACTCAAGGGGCGATACATATCTGGGCACAGTGAGCAGGTATACGGTATACGGGGCACTTATAACCTAAATGGCCAAGGACTTGCCAGGTACTCCGTTCTACATATCCTGCACGTCAGAAATAATTAGTACTTAATATTACCGGATTTTCCGGTGGTCCTTGACTATCTATAAATTGTATAAAATCCTCATAAAAAAATAGACTAAGAAGTAGAAAGTGGATTTCAAATTAATATTTATAACTAGAATTATATGAAAACACACAAAAAAATTCTAGGAAAAACGCAGTAATAATACTTTTTTGCATTTTATTATAGATGTGATAATTTAGAACTATTTTAACATAATCAATTTTACTCAATTGTTGTATTAAGTGTAGGGATGTATTTATACTATTGCACTTAATATAGGTTTCGGATGGAAGGGTTAAAAGCACGTTAGTTCTGGTTATTTCTGTCTAGTTCTGGTTAGTTTTACCTTAAAATTGTTTTTTACTAACGAGGATGAACCAATTAATTGCGACATTTACTTATTCAGAATATTTATAATGACACTTCTTACCTGAGGATTTGTGCCGAGATAGGTGGTTAAAATGGTACCAAAAAGGTGTCATAAAATAGACCGCCGATAGAATACACCCACTCAAAAAGTAAACAAGATAATGAGTTGTTGGAGGAGCTCTTTTCCTCGCCACCCCATATGCCCACCAAATGACTCGTTAAGTCTCAAAAGACATATCGAGTTATAAGTGTGTTAGTCAGTTTTCTTAGTCTTCTTTTTACTTTTTCTCTTCCCATACCTACTTCTTTAATTTCCATTCCTACTTCACAAATTATAGAAATGCAAAACTGATGATGGCACACCAGAGGACATCTACAGTAGCTTAGTACTTTAGGCCTTTACCCTTCCTGGATCCCAAGATAAAAAATCATACCATTACTTTAAACTTTAAATCATTTAAAGCCTACATACCCCTTTTAAATAAAGCTAAGAGTAGTAACAAAAATCAGCCAACCACCTTTTTTAGGGTATGAATTCACATCCTCTTATCTCCCTGGCGGCGTATGTGCTTACGTTCGCAGTAACCTGTCTTGTGTTAGGCAGTTTTAAACGTTTTCTAAACAAGCTTTCTTCCAAGCATTTCCACATGCACTTTATTATTGGTTCTACAATTTTCTTTCTAATATATAATATACTCTGTATACTCTGTATGTATTATAAAAATAAAAACAGACAGAAACACTCAATTTATGTCACCCTGGCCCACTCAGATCCTACAGATATCTAAAAGTGTTGACATGAATGGCCCATCACTTTTACCAATATTAACTATTTCTCGAGTTTTAGAAATTTACTGAGTTTAGGGATATTGTTGCAGAAGTAAGGTAAAGAAACAGCTCGCCTTTCTATATCAATTCATCAGGGCCGTAGCCAGGAATTTTTGAGGGGGTAAACCTCCTGACTCTGCTCCCCTGGCCGCCCAGAGCGGGGAGATTTTGTGTGTTACGCAACAGACCGGCAAGCACTTATGGAAAATTCAAAACCCGAGCTCCCAAAATCACAAACAGGAGTGTGCTTTTGCAAACCTCCCAACTGAAATTTAGTATACTACCATTTTTATATTAACGTTACATCTAAGCAATGTTCAAAGCTAGTATGTTTAAGCGCAATGTTGATTTATTAGGTTTTTTCAACATACTGTAAAATTTTAACTTTGGCATTTTTAAAGTTTGGAGAGACCACTGACAATATTGTACGAAACCCAATCATAACATGTAATCTTGATAGATCAAACACTTCTACTGCGCCTTTTGCTATTTTACAATACATGGGATACTAGTTTTGAAATCGAAATTCGAAAATTGCTTATTTTAATATTTTAACATTTTTATATGACAATTTCTTGCACAATAATTATCAAAACATGTTTTTATGGAGGTTCTACTCAGTTTGGTACCTTTCGGTATCATCTATTTTTATTAACTTTGAAAATTACAGTTACATTTCAAATGCCCTACAGCGCAGATATTTTGTTAGCCATACTTTAAATGAAAAAATTATAGCAATTAAATATTCGCTTCGGGCCATATTTCCTGATAAACGTGGATCTCGATGCGTGTACCTGCCTGCTGTGCAACGAATATGGATCCAAGAATTTCGGGGATAGGGAGTACTAACCCCAAAATCCTGCCTCTGGCTACACCCTACCATTCAATAGTTTTGAAAGCTCCAAGAAATTGGCTGATGATTTAGCCAGGTGTGCTAAATTTTTAAAGTTCTCATTACAAAGGCAACAAGCTTCAATTTTGTTACTTGTGACTTAAGATTCTGAATTCTAGATAAAATAAATTTATCTCTGGACCTAGTGCCAACCAGCAGTTGATTTTATTTATAACAGTGTTTTTTTAACTATGAATATAACAGATAACTTATGATATGCATATTACCATGAAATTGAAAAAATCTTACCTCTTGGATTTATAGGTCCTTTAATACGGCAGGTGTTATAGGAACCACAATGGCAACATTTGAATCCAACGACATGAAACTGCACGGTGCATTCCTAGACAAACACACTATATTAATTACAAAAACAATTACGCCCATTTTTATAGTAAACCACTGCCTTTAAATAAGATCTAAGTCTCCGTGCTGGTCGAATATGCCGCCACCTACCGGATACTTTTAAATCTCATTTCTTAAATGAAATATCGATCCATGCATCCCCTACTTTTGGTAGGGTGAGGGATCTAGGTGCAACAACAGAATCGAATTTCGAAAACGATCTTGGATTTTTTGATGGCTATGCCATAAAATATATTTTTACGATAGAACTTGCAAACCTATTTGTTTTAAATTTGACGTTAAATAAAACTATTTAAAAGGTAAAGCTTTAAAGTAATATAATCGGTAATTACTGCTTATATCAAAATTTTAAAAGTATGAACTTGCTTAAACCCATACTTGAACCTATTTGTAAATTTTGTTTCCTTTGGAAGGTCCGTTGGTCGTTTTACAGTATTTAAATATAATTTAGTGTATCGACGTGGCATTTAAAGCCTAACGTAAAGAGCAGTTCTAAAGTGTATAATATAGATAATCTTTGCTTCCAATATGAAAAATTGCGATGCCTTGCTTATTCTTACTTCTTTAGTAACTGAAAGCAACTTTAACAGAAAATCCTCGATCAGATAAAAATGCATTTAGCCAATCAATAAGTGGTTGGATACCGCTAGGTAGCAGTTTTAACACTCTGTCTGTATAAGACTAGAGTCAGATTTGGTAATGCCATAGGGCAATAGACATTAAAATTTGCGGGGCCAATAATTATCGAAGTTTTGCAATTTGGGGAGCAGAGCTTCAAATCGCACATTGTCCATTTTTACATATTGACCTAAAGGTGGCGTTGGCCTCTTTAAAACATTATTTATTAATTTACATGTTCCTAGACATTTAAAGCACACTATTTCATTTTTTCATTCAAAAATTATCTCTACAAACAACGCATCTTGACCATTATCGAGAGACAAACACATAGCACTATTGTGTACAAAATGCCATTTGTTTGTCTTGTAATACTTTTCTAACATTAAATGACTTTATTTACGTAAAGGAAGTGCAGCAATTAACAGTGTGTGATATTAGTGCCTAATAAGAAATTTTGTATTAAAACATAATTAGCAAATAAATGATTGAAGGTTAGCATAAGAGGCAGAAGAAAAAGAA